>ML245909.1:23572-59846 GCA_005239495.1 Nicotiana undulata | reverse complement strand
GGGGGGGGGGGTAGTCTATAGGGTTAAATTAGGTAAGAAGAGATCTGGGCCGTTGATCAAAATTGATCAACGGTCCAGATTAAACAAAGGATTGGGCTGGGTAATTAATGGATGGGGCCTAGGGGTATTTGTGCTATTTAATTGGGTTGGGGTCTGATTTAATTTGGCTAAAAGTGAAATAAAATTAGGCCATTTGTTAAATACCCAATTAAATTAATAAAATAATTTATAAAAATAGCTAATAATTGTAAAAAGTAAATTTCGTGCATAGAAAATAGTTTAAAATGTTTACTTAATATTTAAAAATACACATGGTTAATTTCTGGATAAAAAGTAGTATAAAATCATATGATTGGGCTATAATTGCAAAATTATTGCAATTATAGCCAAAAGTGCCAATTTTGCTGATTAAGAAATAATTGTGTCTTAATAAGACCAAAACTACTAAAATAAATCAAGAGAATGTTTTGGAACCATTTGTGATGCGATTTTGTTGATCATTTATTGGAAATAAAATACTGAATGAATTAATAAAAATATAGGAAAATTGTGGAAAAATATCAATGGCTATTAATGCATGATTTTGAAGGTATATATGCAATTTAAAATATTTTAGAAAAAAATGGGTATCAACAGTATGTCTGTATGATATTTTTAGACTTGCATGTATGTCTGGATAGGAGCCCCGAGGGCTCTGGTGAGTTTCGAGTAGGCCACATAGTGTTTTGAGACTTAGAAAATATCTGGAGTTAATAATTGCAGGTTGCAGGTCTCTGAACCTGGAAGCGCCGCAGCTCTGGCAATTCCGCTACCGCGGTTAAGATTGCGCGGATGCGCTGGCAATTCCATTCCCAGCGGTGGATGAGGCCCAAACTTCTGCCGCATCGCCCACCTTTTCGCTGATAGCGGTGGGCATGGAGTAGGTTCTACTACAACGCAAGTTATTCTGCTGACAGCGGTGGCAGGGACCTGAGGTGTACATATTAATGCATGACTTCTCATTATTTTATTACTTTTCAAAAATAATAAAATCCTAGAATAGAAGAGGCGACTTTCCAAAATATTTCTCTTCCAAAAATCATAGGTAAGTGATTTCTAACTCATCTCATTCAATCCATAACTACTTTTTACAAGATTTTTGGGTGGAATTAGGGATTTTTGGGTAGAACTTAGGAATTTTAAAATTTGGGAATTTAGACCTCGAATTGAGGTCAGATTCCAAAACCAATTGCATATTCGGTCTCGGGGGTGAATGGGTAAACGAAATTTGGTCCGAACCCCGAGTTTGGACTAAGCGGGCCTGGGGTCGATTTTTAACTTTTTTGAGTAAACACCGGAAAACAACAATTTTTCAATTAAGTTAGTTCCTTTAGCATTAATTAATGATATTGAACTAATTATGATTTGATACGAGTGTGTTGGAGGTGAATTCGAAAGGAAAAGCGGTAATTGAGCAGTGAGTGGCCTGCACAATTGAGGTAAGTGTTGTGTCTAACCTTAGCTTGAGGGAATAGTTATTGTATGACTACCTCCTACCTGTTTTGTTGCTAAATCCAATGTATATGTGAGGTGACGAGTACCTATACGTTGTAGTCAGGTCATACCATGCGCGTGAACATTAATTCTTGTTATTTTGGTTGTCTTAAAGCCTTTCATCTATGACTGTTGTGGATAGTGAAATGTTGATAGATTAGTATTCGGTTCCACCATGATGGATAATATTGTGAATATTGAGTTGTGATTGAAATGATAACTGATGAGAGGAACTATGATGAAATATTGATTTCTTATAAGTCCCATTGTGAACATTGAGTTGAGATTTAAATATTAAATGATGATAGAAACTATGATGAAATGCTGATTTCTTGTGAAGTTTCCTCTTTATACGCTATTAATGATTCTATGATTGGTGAGGAAGAGGGTGTAAAGCACGAAGGGTGATACCGTGCATGATTTAATTATAATTTGAGGAAGAGTGTAAAGCATGAAGGGTGATGCCGTGCATGATTTAATTATAATGTGAGGAAGAGTGTAAAGCACGAAGGGTGATGCCGTGCATGATTTATTTATATTGCGAGGAAGAGAGTAAAGCACGAAGGGTGATGCCGTACATTCTTAATTATAATCTGGTGAGGATGAGAGTAAAAGCACGAAGGGTGATGCCGTGTATCCTATTTATTATTAGGTGAAGCTGAGAGTAAAAGCACGAAGGGTGATGTCGTGCAAGTTCCATTTCTATTTTTAATTGCTCAAATTACTGTTGATCACTGTTTAATTCTTTCTTATTGTTTTCCTCATTCCCTATGGTAAAAAAAGAATCCCCATCGTAGGCTCCCTTCCCATTATTTGCTGTTTTTAATTCCTTAATTGTTGTTATTTCTTCTACCATGATTATATATGTCCAGGTTTTATGTGGCGTCTTGTCCTAGCCTCGTCACTACTTCTCCGAGGTTAGGCTCGGCACTTACCAGTACATGGGATCGGTTGTACTGATACTTCACTCTGCACTTCTTGTGTAGATCCAAGTACTGGCCAGAGCTAAGTTCAAGTAGTAGCTGATACTATTCGCACGGAGACACAAGGTAGATCTTCTGGCGTCCGTAGATTCCTGAAGTTTTCTCTACACTATTTAGATTATTGTTTTATTTGATTCAAAATAGTTATACATTATTTCTTGAGCGAATTACTTGTAGTATTCTGTAGTAGTTCGTGAATTGTGACTCCAAACCCTGGGTAGCTAGAGATTAATATTAGCTTCGAGTTCGTTTCATTATCTCGCATATTATTCTAGATTTATTTTATTGGATAATTTTAGACATAGCATTACATTTTAAATGTTTAAAAGTTGAATCCCTCTAACATTGTCTTGCCTAGCAAGTGTGGTGTTAGGCTCCATCACGATCTGGAGGGTTGGGAATTTTTGTCGTGACAAGTTGGTATCAGAGCCCTAGCTTGCATAGGTCTCACAATTATCGTACAAGCTTAGTAGAGTCTAAGGGATGGTACAAAGACATTTGTACTTATCTCTCAGAGGCTATAAAGTTGGGAACAAACTCATTTTATTTCTATTATGTTAGTGATTCTTATTATCTCAAATACTGATCGAACTCTTCTATTCTTTCGCAGATGGAGAGAACATGTGCTTCCTCTTATGCTGACCAACAAATAGGTCCTCCAGTAGTAGTAGCTCCTACTAGGGGCAGAGGCCGAGGAAGGGGCAGGACTCAACACATTGCTCAAGCAGCAACCCCAGCTGCGGAGCCCCTAATAGAGATTGATCGGGGGGGAGGGTTGGGAGGGGCTCCAGCTAAGATCGTTCCAGCGAGACTAGCTCAGGTCCCAGATGGGTTTATTGCTACCCCGATGCTTCAGTATTCTTTGGTCCGATTAGTGGGACTTTTGGAGAGTGTAGCCCAGACTAGCATATTCCTCGTGGCAGCAGCCATATCTCAGGCTGGAGGAGGGGTTCAGACTCCTATTACTCACACTCCTCATCAGATTACTCCTCAGATTTAGACCCCACCAGCTAATCCAGTTAGGTAGTTCACCCAGTTGCTGTAGCACCGCTTGTTGATGGGGCAACTATGTCCACCGATGCTTTGTGGAGATTGGACAGGTTCATCAAGCTATTCCATGTTCATTTCAGTGGTGCTACTTCCGAGGAAACTCAGGAATATCTTGATAGCTTTCATGAGTTTCTTCGGAACATGGGTAATTTGGAGACAAATGAGGTCGACTTCGCCGCTTTTTAGATGGCTGGTTCTGCTAAGAAATGGTTGAGGGATTACTTGTTGACTAGACCATATGGGTCACCTAATCTTACTTGGGATATTTTTCACGTCTATTTTTGTAGAAATTTCTACCTATTACTACCAGGGAGGAGAATCATTGTCAGTAAGTGTGTCTCAAGCAGGGCAGCATGACTGTCACCCAATATGAAAATCGCATTATGGATCTGGCTCGACATGCTATTCTCTTGTTACCCACCGAGAGAGAGATAGGGTCAATTGATTTATTGAGGGCTTTGCTCAGCCCATCAGGTTTCAGATGGCTAAGGAGACAGGGAGCGAGATTTCCTTTCAAGATGCGACAAATGTTGCAAGGAGAGTTGAGATGGTTCTCGGATTGGGAGGTCAGAGTTCAGACAAGAGACATTGCCATTCGGGTGGATTATGTGGTGCCTCGTCTGGAGGCAGGGTTACTTTCAGCAGAGGCCATTCTTCGAGGCCATTTTATTCGGCTCTTCAAGCATTCATGGTACCTTAAGTGGTCGTGGTTCTTACTTGACTTATGTTGATCAGCCAACTCCTATCAGTGCACCTCCTCTTCAGAGTTTTGAGGGAGGTTATTCAGGTCGACGTGGTTAGTTTGCCGGCCAGAAGTCTCAGCAACCGAGGTCTCGTTACTCTTGTGGTGACCCGAGGCACATCCCTAGATATTATCCTCGCGCGTCAAGTAATTCTCAGTATCAGGGTTCCCATGCGATATTTCCAGCACCACCTGCCGCACCACCTGCCGAACTAGATAGGGGTAGGGGTTAGTTTGCCAGAGGTAGAGGACATATGGTTAGAGGTGGAGGCCAGCCCGCTAGAGATGGAAGCCACCCTACTAGAGGTGGAGGTACGCCTATCGAAGGTCCTCCTAAAGACGCGGTTCAGGGTGGTAGGGCCCAGCCCCGATTTTATGCATTTCCAGGCAGACGTGAGGCGGAGTCCTCTAATGCGGTTATCACATGTACCATTTCTGTTTGCAATAGAGATGCTTCCATTCTGTTTGATCCGAGGTCTACTTATTCTTATGTATCATCTTATTTTGCCTTGTATTTGGTTTTGCCTCGTGATTCCTTGAGTGTCCCTGGTTATGTGTCTACACCCGTAGGGATGCTATTGTGGTAGATCGTGTATATCGTTCGTGTGTAATCATTATTGAGGGTCTTGAAACTAGTGTGTACATGTTGCTTCTTGACATGGTCGATTTTGATGTCATATTGGGCATGGATTGGCTATTGCCTTATTATGCTATCTTGGACTGTCACGCCAAGAAAATTAAATTAGCCTTGCCGGGGTTTCCTCGATTGGCATGGAAATGGACTCCTGTTCATTCTCCTTGTAGGGTGATCTCTTATGAAAAATCTCGTCGCATGGTTGAGAATGGGTGTTCAGATTATTTGCACATAATCGTGACTCTGAGTATGAAGTTTCTTCGATAAATTCGGTGCATGTTGTTCGCGAGTTTCCGGAGGTATTTCCCGCAGACCTACCGGGGATGCGACCCGACATGGATATTGATTTTTGCATTGATGTGGCTCCGGGAACTCATCCCATTTATATTCCTCCATACCGAATGGCCCCACCAGAATGGAAAGAATTAAAAGAGCAGTAGCAAGACTTGCTTGATAAGGGCTTTATTAGACTTAACGTCTCTCCCTAGGGTGCACCGATTTTGTTCGTGAAGAAGAAGGATGGATAGAGGAGGATGTGTATTGATTGCCGTCAGTTTAATAAAGTCACCGTCAAGAATAAATATCCATTGCTGAGAATTGATGATATATTTGATCAATTTCAGGGCGCCAGGGTCTATTCTAAAATTGATATGAGATCGGGCTACCATCAGTTAAAGATTACGGCGTTCGATATTCCTAAGACAACCTTTCGGACGAGGTATGGGCATTATGAATTTTTGGTGATGTCTTTTGGCTTGACTAATGCACCAACAGTCTCTATGGACGTGATGAATCGGGTTTTCAAGACTTATCTTGATTCCTTCGTAATTGTGTTCATTAATGATATTCTAATATACTCTCGCAGTCGGGAGGAGCATGAGCAGCACCTTCGAATAACGCTCCTGACTTTGAGGGATAGTCAGATGTATGCAAAATTTTCAAAGTGTGAGTTGTGGTTGGACTTAATAGCGTTCTTGGGTCACATCGTATCAGCCGAGGGTATTTAGGTAGACCCTAAGATGATAGAGGCAGTCAAGAACTGGCCTAGACCCACTTCAGCCACGGAAATCAGGAGCTTCTTGGGTTTTGCGGGTTACTACCATCCTTTTGTAGAGGGGTTTTCATCTATAGAAGCCCCAATGACTAAATTGACTCAGAAAGGTGCCACATTCAAATGGTCGAAAGAGTGTGAGGAAAGCTTTTAGAAGCACAAGACAACCTTGACTTCAGTGTCGGTGTTGATGTTACCATCAAGTTCGGGATCTTTCACGGTATATCGTGATGCCTACCGTGTTGGGCTTGGAACGGTATTGATACAGGAGGGAAGGGTGATTGCATATGCGTCTCGACCGTGGAAGGTTCATGAGATGAATTATCATGTCCATGACTTGGAGTTGGCAGCCATTGTTCACACATTGAATATTTGGAGGCACTATCTTTATGGTGTGCCGTGTAAGGTTTACATGGATCATCTCAGTCTCTAGTACTTGTTCAAGCAAAAGGATTGGAATTTTAGACAGAGGAGATGGTTAGAGTGGCTGAAAGATTATGACGTCACTATATTATATCATTCGGGAAAGGCCAATGTGGTGGCCGATGCATTGAGTAGGAAGGCGGTAAGTATGGGCAGCCTTGCATTCATTCCAGTCGCTGAGAGACCGTTAGCATAAGATATTCAGACTTTGGCCAATCAGTTCGTAAGGCTGGATATTTTGGCCACCCGTGTATTAGCTTTTACAGTCACTGGGTCTTCGTTATTTGAGTGTATCAGAGAAAGGCATGATGATGACCCTCATTTTGATGGTCCTTAGGGAAAAAGTTTGGCACGGGGGTGCTAAGAAGGTTACAGTTGGAAATGACGGTGTTTTGAGGATGCAAGGTCGCATATGTGTTCCTAATGTTGATGGGCTTCGTGATTTGATTCTTGAGGAGGCTCACAGTTCTAAGTATTCTATTCACCCGGTTGCTGCCAAGATGCACCAAGACCTGCGACAACATTATTTGTGGCGAAGGATGAAGAAGGATAGTGTTGCTTATGTGGCTCATTGCTTGAATTGTAAACAGGTAAAGTATGAACATCAGAGACCCGGTGGTTTGCTTCAGCATATAGAGATTCATGAGTGGAAGTGGGAGCATATCACTATTAACTTCGTTGTTGGACTCCCACAGACTCATAGGAAGTATGACGCCGTTTGGGTTATTGTAGATAGGCTGACTAAATCAACACATTTCATTTCGGTGGCAAGTACTTATACTTCGGAGCGGTTGGTAGAGATATATATTCGAGAGATTGTTCTCCTTCACGGCGTTCCCGTGTCTATCATTTCTGATCGAGGTACGCAGTTAACCTTGCACTTTTGGAGGGCAGTTCAGCATGAGTTGGGTACGCTAGTTGAGTTGAGCACATCATTCCATCCTCGTACGGAAAGCAACTCCGAGCGTACCATTCAAATCTTGGAGGATATGCTCCGTGACTAAGTTATTGACTTTGGAGGCTCGTGGGATCGGTTCTTGTCGTTAGCAGATTTTTCCTATAATAATAGCTACGAGTCGAGCATTCATATGAATCCTTACGAGGCATTATATCGTAGACAGTGCAGATCGCCAGTTGGATGGTTTGAGTCGGGAAATGATCGGTTATTGGGTACAGACTTAGTTCAGGAGGCCTTGGACAAGGTCAAGATTATATAATATCGAATTCTTGAAACTCAGTCTAGGCAAAAGAGTTATGTCGACCGTAAGGTTCGTGATGTAGCATTTATGGTTGGAGAAAGGGTATTACTTCGGGTATCGCCCATGAAGGGTGTAATGAGATTTGGGAAGAAGGTCAAGTTGAGCGCTAGGTATATCGAGCCATTTGAGATTCTCGAGAGAATGGGGGAGGTTGTTTATAGACTTGCGTTACCTCCAGGGTTATCCCAAGTTCATCTGGTATTCCATGTGTCTATGATCCGAAAATATCATGGTGACCCGTCCCACGTGTTAGACTTCAATTCTGTCCAATTTGACAAGGATTTGGGTTTTGAGGAGGAGCCCGTAGCAATTTTAGACCGGCAGGTTCGACAGTTGAGGTCAAAGAGTTAAGTTTACCTTGAAAATGGTAATTACAATTATATTTGATTTTGTGGTTCTAAAAATACATGATTTATTTTAATACTGGTTGTTAGGCAATAGGTGCCAAGTGTGAGCTAGGAAAATGAGATAAAGCTAAGAGGAGTGGTGTTATGCAAACCGAATAGTCTTGAGACGAGGTCTCGAGATGGCTGGAACCGGGCCTCGGGGTCGAGCTAATATGCTTGACTGGGGATGATCGATGAAGGATTAACAACTGAACGGGCCTCGAGGATAACCAGTTTATGATCAATAATGAGCAATAAATGAAGAACACTGAATGAGACACAATAAATGTAAGCAATAAATCAATGGAACAATAGTAGAGTATGTTTAAGTTAGAGCTAATAGAATGTTCTTGTTCTTGTATTGAATATCATCTATTTTACAAAATGACAAGGGTCTCCTTTATATAGGAGAGTGGAATCCTAATATAGTACATGTGTTATTATGATAAAGATATGCAGCTTATACAACTATTTAATGTCTCGGTACAGACTTGTACGATTCTTGCAGATTTGGTCAGCTCTGACCACGTGCCTTTGGGAATTCCCCACTTTTCATCTGTGGCTATCAGTTCACACTACCCCAAGGTCGAGCGTGGAGAATCATCGATGTGCTCCCTCGGTTTCAAAACTCAAACTACGCCTCGATGAAGGCGTGCTATGGAATGCCATATTGATCATAAAATCGGACCCTCCGATTTTAGCCGTATACAGATAGTCCCCACGTTTCTAGGAATGAAATGATAAGAAGCGGTCTTGAATTCTTGCCTCTTCGATATCTCCATTATGACGTCAGCCTATCAGAACATTAAATGACATGACACAAAGGTTGCGCAGGGGTCGCTGTCAACACAATTCTCGAGAAGCCCATGAGCCGCTATCATTTAAACCATTCCGCTTATCAAACATTCCCGAAAGGCTTCTATAAATACTTCAATCGTTTACCTTTCACACTTTTTACAACATCTTCAAATCTTCAAAACTCAGTAAATAGTCATTTGGCTTCCTTCTTCTTTCTGTGCTTGCTTCTTCATCTTCCTTCTTTGAAACACAGTTACAATTAAAGCAAAAACCGCCAAAACCAAACCTAAAAATGAGAGAACCACTTCCTCATCAAGCTCGTGTAAGGGAAAATTGAGAACTCCCCCTAGTATCGAGCAATGCATTCCAGGTCCCTTTGACACTATTTCCGATTTTACCATCAACAAACCCCCTTCTACACCGGGCCGATGCGAGCCCATGTCTCGGTACATTGGTGTGGTGATCGATACAAAGAAATTAAAGATACACTGCCGCTGGGGGGAGCGATGCAAATAGAAATCCCCAAACCCGAGGAAAGAATAGTCACACATAAATTTGGCTTCCTCAGCGTATACACTTACCCTTTTACTCTAGGCCCCGTAGATTCTATTCTCCACCAATAGATCCGGTAATTCTCGACTTCTGTCGTCAATACCGGGTGACACTCGGTAAGATTTATCCCTCTTTCTGGAGGATTGTATACATGATTCGATACCTCTCCAACATGGTCGAGGGAATAACTTTAACCCTCGACCACCAGGTCAGGTGGTATATCCCTCGTCTCTACCGGGAGGGGGGGGATTTAATAAAGCTACACTGTTGATATGCCAAGGCATTATTCGCCTGCATCAACGAGGAAAATGACCGAGGATGGATGAGCCGGTTTGTTAAATTCATAACCTCAGACATCATCCCTGCTCACAGGATGCCATTCTCGGAGGAATGGAACATGAACATAAGTACCTTGTTCCTTTCTACTTGACTAAGTAGTATTCCACTTGTGCAGTGGGTGTATGGGCTAGCCCATGGTGCTAGTATCCCCACATTGAGTATGTTTTATCAACTCTCTTTCTTCTTCCGATCTGACCTTCTTCTTTTTGGTTGATTTTCCTCTGATTGTGCAGCCACCATTTGGTTCTCCGGCGCGGTCCAGGACCTCCCATTATGGATCAAAGACTTAGACTCCGCTTTTCCATATAGCAAGTGCATTTGGTGCGAATTGGCCAAGACGCAGTGGTAGGCAAAGAACCACGATAAGCCCTTATTGTTGTTGTTACCAAATTTATCATGAATAATCTTTATGGCAAAATGTTGATATCTCGTGCTTGTGCAGGCCTCGGGGAGGCCGTTTCAATAAGACTGCCTTCTCCTGGTGAAGAAGAGGCCTCGAAACCTGACAAGGGTAAGAAGAGGAAAAAGGAGACGACGATCGAGTCTCGAAAATCAAAGAAACTCAAGGTCTGAAAGCCCAAGACCGATTCCACAGTCTTGACTTCGACTGGTGTAGCAAGTCTTTGTACCGAGGATAAAGATGATGATGTCTGCCGCCATTTGGTACAAAAGGTAGGACGAAGCGTTGACACTTCGAATAATGTTGGGCAGAAGACTACTGAGTCAGAGGTGGCCGACGTGGATCCACCTTGTGCTGAGGATACCCTCAATGAGGGTGCAGGTGCAGTCCTCGAGCCAATTATTAGGCAGGATGCGACTTGTGGTGCTGATTTTCTTAGTTGGAGGAGCTGGTTCTAATATTCTTCGAGGGCAAGGGGAAGGACCGATAGAGATTGATGTCGTAGGAGGCTTCGAAACGGTCCCTTCATTTTGTACAGAGGAGATAAGGGATGCCCAAAACAGGGGTGCTACCGATGTGGTGGCCTTTCAGGGAGAGGATGACACATTCGGAGACTACTTTATTGGTCTTGAGGAGTATGTCGATGCCCCCGTCGCTCTCAAGGAGGCCTAGAAGCTTCAAAAGCAGGTGATCTTCTTGTCATAATACTTGTGCTTCAACTTTTTATTATTGTTTTTCTAACTTTCCCCCTTCGTGCTGTAGGTCAAGAAGTTGTATGACCAAGTCTTCTCTAAGCTGCAAAACAAGCGAACTCGCCGTGAGGAGGAGCTTGAGAAGCTCAAATCGGAGCTGAACGAGTTGATTACTTCCTCTGCCCCGAAGGGAAGAGGATTTTTGAATGAGCTTCGGGTGAGTCTGGAGGGAGTGCACAGGGAACAGACCTATTTCACTGAGTAGGTACCACGACATTCACAAGTTCACCTTCTTATCCCCATAACTTGGTGCTTACTATCGTGATTTATCTTTGAAGATCGATCAAAATAATGCCCTAGTGGGGCAACTTCAGGAGCATGTCACTGCCAAGGATGCTGAGATCCTCAAGCTGAAGCGGCAGAATGATGTTATGGCCTTGGAGAGAGACATTCTTTAGGAAGAACTGGCCTCGACTCAGGGTCTCCTTCGAGGCGCTCCAGAGGAGATTGCCGCACTATCCTTGACCAAGTATTAGGCCGATGAGTTTGTGTCCTCGTACAAAAGAGATGTTGCCGCAGCTAATGATCGGGACAGAGAGATATCAGAAGAGGCCGAGCTCAAATAGACTCGGGCCGTTGCTCACGCTCGTTTGCAGGCTATAAGGAAAGCCTTCGATGAAGTGAATGCCAAAGGTGTCGATCTCTAAGTCTATATCGAGGAAGCCAGGGCCTTGGAGGAAGAATCAACACTCCAACTTCTTTGGATGAGGGCTCTAGAAGCTACTCGGGCAGCAGCGAAGGAGATGCGTAGACTTTCTTGTTGTTTTTTGTTTTTTTCTTTCTTTTGTGCATGGGCTCCTCGGGGAAACTTTTTAAAAATACCCTTTGTAAATATATTTTTTGGAATGCAAAAGATCGTTTTTCTTTATATATTAAATTTCCCATGCAATGTTTATACAAAAGTTAATCTTCCATTTTGAACTTAGTTCCTTAAAGATCGGACTTAGAGTATCTATAATCCTCGAGATCGGGCTGCTCCGATTTCAGTTATATGTTTTACTGGGGTCGGGTTGATAAGGGGTCGATTTAATCCTCGAGATAGCATCATTCTCGTGATGCGATCGTGAAATGACCGAGGTGGCCCCGCCGGTACAATTCCAAAGATGTCATAACAGCCCTGTCAGAGTTGATTGGTCGTTAGAGTAAATGAAAAGTCACTGCTTTCCTTATATATATGTTTCCTCTTCATTGAGGGCTCTGCTGCTTGCAAAGCTAAGTTTTCTCTTTAGAGTTCTCTTTCTTCTCTCATCTCTTATATTATTTAGTTCAAAGCCTTTGTCTGAGCTTTCATCCTCTTTTTCTTGTTGCAAATAGTCATGGTTGTTGTGCCCAAATCTGTTCATCAGGAAGGGGAATGTTCTACCTCCGCTTCTCGCCAAGTCAGTGGTACACCGCTGGCGCTTGGTAAGTTAACCTCGAGTTGTTTCGTCTCGAGGAGGGAATTTACTCTAGAAAGACCTCTCCATGTTCCAGGACATCGAGAGCATGGATCGAGGTTTATTCCATCAATAGAAGAGGAATACCTCGAGGCTATGAGAAGAGACTGTGGATGGGGAGGAGAGGTGGTATTGCAGGTACTCTCTCGGGAAGAGGGTATTTATGGCCCACGTAGAAGGGTTCTTGAACGTATATACGTACCCCTTTACACTGGTCCCTCTCGACCGAGTCCTGCTCGAATTTTGTCAAAAATATCGGGTTACCTTGGCCCAGGTTAACCTGTCGTTCTGGAGGATAGTGCTGATGATAAGATTCTTCGCGGAGAAGGCCGATCTCGAGTTCACCCTCATCCATCTCATCAGACTGTATCGGCCTTTGAACTACCGAGGTTTGATCACTCTACAACGCCGATCCACCAAGCCCTTTATAGATAGTGATGATGAAGAAGGGAATCGAGGGTGGATGAGTCGGTTTGTCCGAGTGAGGACTGTTGATATTATCCCCACGGAGTTCCAGCCGTTTCCCGAGAAATGGAATTCTACACGTAATTGATATGTCGTTCTTTGTCATTTTCTTGTTTTTGTCGGAGTTAGACTCCTTAAGCATGCTTTCTTTCTTTTTCCGCAGTAATCCCGTGGTTTCCATATAAGGTCCCCGATATGGAAGATTGGACTCGAAAGCTGGCAGCTTGATCGACTTACGATGAAAGTAAGTGGAGAGATCTGTCGAAGGGCAGATGGGAAGCAAAACACCATGGTAAGTGCCATATGATTCCCTTATTGGGGAGTACTTCTCTTCCTGTATATTAATTCCTTTACTGCAGATGTTGCCACCAGGGTAAACTTTAGATTCATCGGATGGTGTACGAGCGATGATGCAACCGAAAGATATAGCACCATGTCGGCGGCCAGGACCGAAAAGTCTTCTGAGGAAGATGAGCCAACTGGATCTGGGGTCTCTAACCTTGGGGGGGGAAGGGGGGGGGTTCCTCGAGAAGGAGGGAATGAAGGTCCTTTGGCACTATCTTCTTCTCCCATCGAAGTTACTTCGAGAGATTCTCAAGGCCACGACTGCTTGGATCAAATAGAGTTTCGAGTGATCACGTCCCTATTTAGAGGAGCTCATCTAGGGCGGATGCGACCAGACCAAAAGACGCGCGCTCGACCCTCGAAGAGGCTCAGCGGCTTTGCTCTGAGGTGAATTTTTATGAACTTTGTGGCTTCCGAAACTTTCTACTTTTGTCTTTTATAGTGAAGTTTGTCTTTCATATGCCTTCGACAAGCTCACGTCCGAGTTGCTTTGCTGCGAGGCCAGGTTGCGAAAAGCCTTGGACGGGGAGAAGTCCCTCAGGCTTATTTGTGATAAAATGGCAAAAGAATTGATAAACCTTCGGTATGAGATGAATCGAAGCCAGAATTACGAAGGCCTCCTTGAGAAACAAGTAATCTTTTTTTTGAGGGAATGCATGTTTCTTCTCCCGTCTTCGGAGATTAATATTTTAATATTTCAGTTGCAGAGAAAGATGGAGGACTTGGAACGCTTTTGGGGGAAAGTTGGTCAGGCCAATTATGAGTGGAATGAGCATAGGGCACAGATAGATGCCCATTTTGCGACCAAGAAGAATGCTCTGGCCAAGGCTTCTGCTCTCGAGGTGTAACTCTGGAATGCTCGCGAGAACAGATCGCTCTAGACGAGCAGGATTGTAAGGCTTGAATCTGATCTTTTGAAGATGAAGGAGAAGGTCGTTGACGCCCGGGCTAAAGCTGAAGAGGTTCGAGCTAAGGCTGATAAGAAAGTGGCAGTCTATTTAAAAGACGCTGCCAATGCTCAGGATGAGTTGAGGGGGGCTTTCGATCGGGAGAGCAAAAGCAATAAATACGCCCGATGCAGATCCCGAAGAGAAACACTCGAGGAGATCTATGCTAGGGGCTTCGATCTCTTGGGAGAGATAGAGCAGGCCAAGGCAGATGAATACGGCGCCAAGTTCCTTGTATCTGATGCCAAAGATAATGAGGAACAGGCCGATGGAGCCGTAGTCCTTGAGGGGAAAGTAGACTAGGCTTTTTCTTTTTGATTCTATGTATAGGGATCTGAGAGATCATTGTATGTAGCCTTGAATTTTTTCACATATATAAAAAGAAACCTTTCAGTTTTCCCTTTATATAAGTTTCACTTTCTTGTGCCATTGTTTCAGTTTTATATCTTGATGCTTGTCAATAATTTGTTCGATGAGTAGGACATCTGAGTGGAACCCTTGGGGATTGATGCTTGATGAACAATAGTTGATAGTTAACCGCTTAGGGAAAAACCCTTGAGTCAAATTCTGACTCAGGCTCGTCAACCCTTAGGTCTTTAAAACGTCCCTGAGGCTGTTCAAGATGGCCCTTAGGATCTTACACGTTGGCCCTTTAGCTTTTTTAGATCGGCCCTGAGGCTCTTTAAGTTATAGCTTAGGCTCTTATGCATTGGCCCTTAGGCTTGTTTTAGATCGACCCTGAGGCTCTTTAGGCTAGCGCTTAGGCTCTTATGCATTGGGTCGGTACGAGCTCTAATATGGCTATATTTTCCCTCGTTAAAGGCTTTTGAAGTTTTTCTGTTCGTCTGACTCTTTGATGGCTCGATAAGAACCTCGATTGTGAGTTGACATGTGACGATAGGAGAGCACCTCAGGGGTTCTCTCGGAGGCTGATTGTTTCGAAGCCTTTTCATTATTCGTTGCTCATATGATCGAAGCTCTTTTTCTTAAGTCGAGGGTAGTCAGATTAACCGGTTCTTTTCGAAGTAACTTCGAAGTATTTGAAGGCCTGTGATTTTATGGCGACGATCGGACGTCTCCGAGCCGTGTTAGTTTGTCCAGAGCCTGATGACCGTAGTCTATGTGTTTGGTTGTAGCCTTTGAGTCCCTAAGTGAGGTAGTCTCGGCGTCTATATCAAGGGTATGCCTTTTTAGGGGTCTTACAAGTTCAGATATATAGCCTTGACTTTCGGATCAGGATTATGCCTTTATTAAGGTCTTACAAATTTGGACGTGCCTTACTTGAGGTCTTACGGATTTGGACATGCCTTGCTTAAGGTATAACAAATTTGATATTGCCTCATGGAGGTTTTATAATTCATGCCTGCTTGAGGTCTTACGGATTTGATATTTCCTTGTGGAGGTCTTGTTGCCTCGTGGAGGTCTTAATTTGTTGATATTTCCTAATAGAAAGATTACATTGGTGGCTCACGGAGGACTTAAATTTTTTAGCATGCCTCATCGAGGTCTTGCAGGTTTGATGTTGCCTCATGGAGAGCTTTCGATCTCGAATTTTCTCGATTGGGGTCTTACGGCTTTGATCATTCGGAGTCTCTATAAGCTGACTGTCGATAGTAGTCCCCGAGTGCTTGGGAGTTCTTGAGGATTTCTGGCCTTTGAGTCGCTTCTTGTGAAAATAACAAACATTTTTGAAAACGCAAAGCTTTTGGTGATAAAAAAGACTCCTCTGATTACTTGGTACAAGCATACATGTTTTCGCCGTCGAGGGTTCGATTATTCTACACGGAGATGGTTCACTTGACCGTTTGGACCAATACATCATTCTCTTGTTGAGATCCTCTTTGGCTAATTTTGATTTCTTCAAAGAGGTGATCTTCGGGGGGGGGGGGGATGCCCCCTAGTATTCGAGGTTGATTGAAGAGAAGCCTTGAATATTTGTTGAGTCCCCCTTAGGTAGCATATACATTGTTGCCTCGTTAAAAACCTTTCCGGTAAAACCCGTTTGGGATGAAATATGACCTAAGGAAAAAGAGCGCAATACATGCTTTAAAACCTAAGGTCTTGAAGCTGGAAGGTGCTTCGATTCTTCTAATCGGACACATGCACACAGGTTAGTGTAAAACGTAAATAAAAAGGAGAGGGTTATACCTTAGCAGTGATGGCGTTTGAGCCTCGATATGCTTCAAATTCTCGTTTGAAGGATGCAGTATGACCCTTTATTCGTTCATTTAAATGCATCCTAGAATGTAGCTTGTGATTGCAACTTGGTTGTTTGCTTGTCCTTTGGCTCCTTTGATGTAGAATATGTCAATGTCGGTGCCACATCGTGCATCGCGAACATCTCTCTGGTTGCATGTTGCTCTCCGTATACCGTTTTTATTCCGTCTTTTGTTGGAAAATTCATAATTTGGTGAAGGGTTGATGGTACTCCTCTCATGTAGTGTATCCATGGCCTTACGAGCAAGGATTTGTATCTCATGTCACCTTCGATGACATGAAATTTGGTATCTTGAATCATGCCGGCCACGTTGATCGGGAAGATGATCTCCCCTTTCGTTGTTTCGCTAGCCATGTTGAATCCATTGAGGAATCGAGAGGCGGGCACGATCTGGTCGAGCAGTTCGAGCTGCTCCACTGCCCTCGACCTGATTATGTTGGCCGATCTACTTGGATCTACGAGCACATGTTTTATTTGAAATTTATTCAAAATAAAAGAAATTAACAATGCATCGTTATGAGGATGAGACGGGGTCTCGATGTCCTCTTCACTGACTATGAGAGCGTCTCCAGGTATGTCACTCCGAGTTCCCTTTTCCCTGGTTATGGATATTTTTGTTTGTCTGATAACATGTTCCTACGGCACGTCAATTCCTCCAACAATTATGTGGATGAGGTGTTGCGGTTCTTTTGTTTCCTTTTTCCTGTTCACCTCTCTTTCCCGAAATTGATTTTTAACTCGGTCGTTGAGGAACTCTCGGAGGTCCCCTTTACTGATCAGTCAGACTACTTCCTCTCAGAGCTGTCTGCAATCTTCAGTCCTATGACCATATGTGTCGTGAAATTTGCAAACTAGGTTAGGGTTCCTTTGTGAAAGATATGATAGTAAGGGGTTAGGCGACCTGGTATTTTTTATTTTACCTATGGCCAACATGTTGTTTGAAACATAAACGTTGAAGTTGTACTCAGATAACCAGGGTGCCTCCACCAGCCCTGTGTGTCTGTCGAATCCGGGTTTGTTCCTGAGTCCCCAAAAATTCTGACCTCGACTCACCCTTCGGTCGTTTCAAGGTATGTTGCGCCTTGAGTCGTTTCTTCCATCTTTGATGTATGGTTGGTACCTTTCCTTGTTTGTCCTTGGTTCCTTTGCTAGGAGCCTGCTAGGATACACTGAGCCCGAGGGAGCTCCCAATTGGTCGTCCTCGACCCTGATCTTTGACTGATACCGGTTGTGGACATTCCCCAAAGTTACGGTGGGATACTCAACCAAGTTCAACTTTAGTTGCTTCGAAGATATCGAACTCCATTCGTTCAAACCATGAGTGAAGGCATGCCTTGACGAGTCATCGAAGACTGGTGATAATTCCATTCGCTCCATTTGAAAGCGAGATATGAACTCCTGTAGCATCTCGTTTTCTCTTTGTTTGATTTTGAAGACGTCGGATATCCTTGTAGCAACCTTGATGGCTCTGGCATGCGCCTTTATGAAAGAGTTTGCCAGCATGGCAAACGAGTCTATTGAATTCGGGGGTAGGTTGTGGTACCACATCATGGCCCCCCTTTGATAGCTTTCTCCGAATGTTTTCAACAGGGAGAATTCAATCTCGTCGTATTTCAAGTTGTTTCCTTTCACAACACAAGTGTAAGCAGTGATATGCTCATTGGGCTCTGAGGTCCCATTGTACTTCAAGAGATGGGGCATTCTGAAGTTCTTCGGGATGGGATTTGGAGTAGCACTCGATGGGAATGGCTTTTGCACAAACTTCTATGAATCCACACCATTTATAATTGGGGGTGCACCCGGGATTTGATCGATCCAAGAGTTATAGGTCTCCACCTTTTTGTCGTTAGCTTCTATCTTCTTTTCGCCTTATTTAATCCTCTTTTGGAGGTCCTAGAGCATTTTCATAATAGCGAGGTCGGCTGCTGACCCATTGTTGCTCAATATTTCTGGTGTATGTTCAACTCGAGGAGCTGCTTTCAGTGGTGCAGTGCTTGGAGATTTTTAATAGCTTTGTAGCTGAGCAATAGCCACATGTTGTGCATGCAACATTTCAAAAATAACGTGAAGGATAACCTCCATTTCTTCCCGAGCTGGAGTTTTTCTAGCATCCTGTTGGTTCCCCCTGCGTATACTCCCTTCGATATGGGAGCTTATATCGACATGTTGGCCATTGAGTGAGCCCATGTCCACGGGGATTGGCTCTGGTGCGTCCTCAGGGTTTTGCGGTGGTACACCGACGCCTGAAACAACTACACCGTTCTCTCAATGGTCTTTAGGACCGTTGGTTTCATGAGCATTAACTGAGTTAGACATTTTTGACCTGAAATCAAAGAATCTTGGACAAGAAAAAGTGTGAAGAATAACTTGTGTTTTTCAGTAAACCATCACTAAAACAATCACTGTTATTTTTAGCCCCACGGTGGGCGCCAAACTGTTTACCTTGAAAATTGTAATTATAATTATATTGATTTTGTTGTACTAAAAATACGTGATTTATTTTAATACCGGTTGTTAGGCAATAGGTGCTAAGTGTGAGCTAGGAAAATGAGATAAAGTTAAGAGCAGTGGTGCTATGCAAACCAAACAGTCTTGAGACGAGGTCTCGAGATGGCTGAAATTGGGCCTCGGGGTCGAGCTGATATGCTTGACCAGGGATGATCGATGAAGGATTAACAGCTGAACGGGCCTCGAGGATAGCCTCTTTGTGATCAATAATGAGCAATAAACGAAGAACACTGAATGAAACGCAATAAATGTAAGCAATAAATTAATGGAACAATAATAGATTACGTTTAAGTTAGAGAGCAGATAATGTTCTTGTAATTCTATTGAATATCATCTATTTTACAAAATGACAAGTGACCCCTTTATATAGGATAGGGGAATCCCAATATAGTACATATGTGATTATTAAAAATATATGCAGTTGGTACAACTATTTAATGTCTCGGTACAGACTTGTACTATTCTTGCAGACTTGGTCAGCTCTAACCACGTGCCTTTGGGAATTCGCCACTTTTCATCGATGTCCATCAGTTCACACTACCCCGAGGTCGAGCATGGAGAATCTTCGATGTGCTCCCTCGGTTTCAAATCTCGAACTGTGCCTCGAGCCTTCTGAAGGCGGGTTATGGATTCATAATGATCATAAAATCGGACTCTCCGATTTTAGCCGTATACAAGTTACCCTTAAGTTCGAGTGTAGTGGAAAGGCCCGCCTGTTGAGGCGGCTACTTGGGAGTTCAAGTCGGACATGCAGAGTAGATATCCCCACTTGTTTGCTAGTCCAGGTAATTTTCTACGTCCGTTCGAGGACGAACATTTGTTTTAGAGGTTGAGATTGTGATGACCCAAAGGGTCATCTTATGAATTAAGAAATCATTCCAGACTCATTAACCTTAGAAACATTATTTTTAGTCACCTCGATTTGCATGCGCAGTTCGGGCTTGATTTCGAAAAGCTTTTTAAGTGAAATTTTGATAAAATAATAATCTTTAGAGTTAAAATTTTGGTTTTAGTTTACTTTGGTCCGCAGTAAAATATGGAACTTGGGCGTATGCCCGGAATTGAATTCCGAGGTCGCTTGCTTACGAAATCAATTTTGAAGGAAATTGTTATGCTGGATTTTATAGGAAATAAAGAAATGAATTAATGTTTGAAACTATTGGTATCAGGCCCGTATATTGGTTCCGGAGATCGGTACAGGTTTGTTATAATGTGTAAGTACTATTTGTGAAATTTGTTGAGAATCAGAGATGATTTGACGTGATTCGGACGTCCGGTTGAGAAAATAAAGAATTTTAAGTGTTCTTGAGAAAATCATGAGTTTTGATGTAAATTCATGGTTTTAAGTGTTATGGTTATGATTCGATCGCATGAGCAAGTTCGTATGATATTTTTAGACTTGTGTGTATGTTTGGTTAGGAGCCCTGAGGGCTCGGGTGAGTTTTCGGTAGGCCACAGAGTGTTTTGAGACTTAGAAAAGATCTGGAGTTAATAGTTGCAGGTTGCAGGTCTTTGAACCTTGAAGCGCCGCAATGCTGGCTATTCTGCGACCGCGGTTCAGATTCTACGGCAGCGTTGGGAATTCCGCTCCCAGCTGTGGATGAGGCCCAAATATCAGCCGCAACGCCTACTTTTCTGCTGATAGTGGTGGGCAGGGACTAGGTTCTGCTGCACCGCCGTTATTCCGCTTATAGCGGTGGCAGGGACATTAGGCGTACATATAAGTACAGGACTTTTTGTTATTTTTCTACTTTTCAAAAAAAATGAAACCCTGGAACAGAAGAGGCGACTTTCCAAAAATTTTCTTTTCCCCAAATCATAGGTAAGTGATTTCTAACTCATCTCATTCAATCCTTAACTACTTTTTACAATATTTCATCATAGAATGTAGAAAAATTCATGGTAGAATTAGGGATTTTTGGGTAGAACATAGGAATTTTGAAATTTTGGAATTTAGACCTCGAATTGAGGTCGGATTCCAAAACCAATTGCATACTCGGGCTCTGGGGTGAATGGGTAAACGGAATTCGGTCTGAACCCCGTGTTTGGACCAAGCAGGCCCGGGGTCATTTTTTAACTTTCTTGAGAAAACTTAGGAAAACCATAATTTTTCAGTAAAGTTAGTTCCTTTAGCATTAATTAATGATATTGAACTAATTATGATTCGATACGAGTGTGTTGGAGGTGAATTCGAAAGGAAAAGCGGTAATTGAGTAGTGAGTGGCCTGCGAAATTGATGTAAGTGTTGTGTCTGACCTTAGCTTGAGGTAATAGTTATTGTATGACTACATGCTGCTTGTTTTGTTGCTAAATCCAATGTGTATGTGAGGTTACGAGTACCTATACGTTGTGGTCAGGTCATACCATGCGAGGACGTTATTTTTTGTTATTTTGGTTCTCTGAAAGCCTGTTATCTATGATTATTGTGGATAGTGAAATGTTGAAAGATTAGTATTCGGTTCCACTAAGATGGATAATATTGTAAATATTGAGTTGAGATAGAAAGTATAATTGATGATATGAACTATGATGAAAAACTGATTTCTTATAAATCCCATCGTGAACATTGAATTGATATTAAAATATTAAATGATGATAGAAACTATGATGAAATATTGATTTCTTGTGAAGTTTCCTCTTTATATGCTATTGATGATTCTTTGATTGGTGAGGAAGAGTGTAAAGCACGAAGGTTGATGCCCTGCATGATTTAATTATAATGTGACGAAGAGTGTAAAGCACGAAGGGTGATGCCATGCATGATTGATTTATATTGTGAGGAAGAGAGTAAAGAACGAAGGGTGATATAGTGCATTCATAATTATAATCTGGTGAGGATGAGAGTAAAAGCACGAAGGGTGATGCCGTGTCTTCTATTTATTATTTGGTGAGGTTGAGAGTAAAAGCACGAAGGGTGATGCCGTGCAAGTTACATTTCTATTTTTAATTGCTAACATTATTGTTGATCACATTTTAATTCTGACTTATTGTTGTCCTCATTTGGTATGTTAAAAAAACGAATTCCGCATCGCAGGCTCCCTTCCCATTATTTGTTGTTTTTAATTCCTTAATTTTTGTTATTTCTTCTAGCATGATTATAAATGTCCAGGTTTTATTTGGTGTCTTGTCCTAGCCTCATCACTATTTCGCCGAGGTTAGGCTTGGCACTTACCAGTACATGGGATCGCTAAGTTGAAGTAGTAGCTGATACTATTTGCATAGAGACACGAGGTAGATCTGCTGGCGTCCACAGATTCCTAGAGTCTTCTATACACTATTTAGAATGTTGTTTTATTGGATTCAAAATAGTTATACATTATTTCTTGAGCCAATACCTTGTAGTATTCTTTAGTAGTTCGTGAATTGTGACTCCAAACCCTGGGTAGCTAGAGATTAATATTAGCTTCGAGTTCGTTTCATTATCTCGCATATTATTCTTGATTTATTTTATTGGATAATTTTAGACTTAGCATTATATTTTAATTGTTTAAAAGTTGAATCCCTCTAATATTGGCTTGCCTTGCAAGTGTGGTGTTATGCGCCACCACGATCCCTAGGGTTGGGAATTTGGGTCGTGACAAGTGGGTATTAGATCCCTAGGTTGCATAGGTCTCATAATTCACGAACAAGCTTAGTAAAGTCCGAGGGATCGGTACGTAGACGTCTGTACTTATCTCTCAGAGGCTATAAAGTTAGGAACAAACTCATTTTATTTCTACTATGTTGTGCGATTTTTGTTATCCCAAATACTGATCGAATTCTTCTATTCTCTCGCAGATGGCGAGAACACGCGCTTCCTCTTCCGCTGACAGGGGCATGACCCAGCCCTAACTCAGACAATTCCAGCGGGACAAACTCAGGTCATAGGGGGGTTTATTGCTACCTCGATGCTTTAGGATACTTTGATTCGATCGGTGGGCCTTATAGAGAGTGTAGCCCATACTGGCACATTCCCCGTAGAAGTAGCCGTATCTCAGGCTGGAGGAGCGGTTTAGAATCCTGTTACTCACACTCTTGAGCAGATTACTCCTCAGATTCAGACCCCAATAGCTAATCCAGTTGGGGTGGTTTAGCTAGTTTCTGCAGCACCGCTTGTTGATGGGGCAACTATGTCCACCGAATCTTTGTGGAGATTAGAATGGTTCATCAAGCTCTTCCCTGTTCATTTCAGTGGTGCTACTTCAGAGGATCCTCAGGAATATCTTGATAGCTGTCATGAGGTTTCGGAACATGGGTTATTTGGAGACCATTGGAGTCGACTCTGCCGCTTTTAAGATGACTGATTACGCCAAGAAATGGTCGAGGGATTACTTATTGACTACACCAGCTGGGTCACCTGCTCTGAATTGGGATCATTTTTCACGTCTCGTTTTGGAGAAATTTCTACTTATTACTACCAGGGAGGAGAATTGTCGTCAGTTTGAGCGTCTCCAGAAGGGCAGCAGGACTGACACCTAGTATGCGAATCTCTTTGTGGATCTTGCTCGACATGCTATTCTCTTGTTACCCATCGAGAGAGAAGGGGTCAGACGATTTATTGATGGCCTTGCTCAGCCTATTAGGTTCCGGATGGCTAAGGAGATAGGGAGTGAGATTTCCTTTCAAGATGCGGCCAATATGGCCAGGCGAGTTTAGATGGTTCTCTAATTAGGAGGTCAGAGTTCAGACAAGAGACCTCGCTATTCGGGTGGATTCCATGGTGCCTTGTCTGGAGGCGGGGTTACTTTCAGCAGAGGCCATTTCATTCGGCACTTCAAGCATCTCATGGTACCTCAGGTGGTCGTGGTTCTTACTTGACTTATTTTGATCAGCCAACTCCTATCAGTGCACCTCCTCTTTAGAGTTTTCAGGGAGTTTATTTTAGTCGAGAAGGTAAGTTTGCCATTCAACAGTCTCAGCAGCCGAGGTTTTGTTACACTTGTGGTGACCCGAGGCTCATCGCTGGGAATTGTCCTAAAGCATCAGGTAATTCTCAGTATCAATGTTCCCGTGCTATAGTTCCACCACCAGCTGCAGCACCACCTGCCTAGCCAGCCAAGGGTAAGGGTCAGGTAGCTAGAGGCAGGGGACAGATGGTTAGAGGTGGAGGCCACTGCGCTAGAGGTGGAGGCGATCCTTCTAGAGGTGGAGGTATGCCCAACAGAGGTCCTTCTTGAGACGTGGTTCAGGGTGGTGGGGCCCAGCCACGATTGTTTGATTTTCCAGCCAGACCTAAGGCAGAGTCCTCCGATGGTGTTATCACAAGTACCATTTTTGTTTGCAATAGAGATGATTTCGTTCTGTTTGATCCGGGGTCTAATTATTCTTATGTATCATCTTTTTTTGCCTCGTATTTTGTTATGCCCCGCGATTCCTTGAGTGTCCCTGTTTATATGTCTACGCCCGTGAGGGATGCTATTCTGGTAGATCGTGTATATCGTTCGTGTGTAGTCATGATTGAGGGTCTAGAAACCAGTGTGGACCTTTTGCTTTTTGACATGGTCGATTTTTGACATCATATTAGGCACTGGATATCGCCTTATTATGCCATTTCGGACTGTCATGCCAAGACAGTTACATTAGCCTTGCCAGGGTTTCATCGCTTGGAGTGGAAAAGGACTCCTGATCATTCTTCCAGTAGGGTGATCCCTTATGCAAAGGCTCGTTGCATGGTTGAGAAGGGGTGTTTGGCTTATTTGGTGCTTATTCATGACTCTGATGCTGAAGTTTCTTCGATAATTCGGTGCTTGTTGTTCGCAAGTTTCCCGATGTATTTCCAGCAGACCTGTCGAGGATGCCACCCGACAAGGATATTGATTTTTGCATTGATGTGGCTCGGGGCACTCACCACATTTCTATTCCTCCATACCGAATCTCCCACCGGAATTGAAAGAATTAAAAGAGCAGTTGCAAGATTTGCTTGATAAGGGATTCACTAGACCTAACGTCTCGCCCTAGGGTGCACTGGTTTTGTTCGCGAAGATGAAGGATGGATCGATGAGTATGTGTATAGATTACCGAAAATTGAATAAAGTCGCTGTCAAGAATAAATATCCATTGCCAAGAATTGATGGTTTATTTGATCTGCTTCAGGGCGCCAGGGTCTTTTCAAAAATTGATCTGAGATCGGGCTACCATCAGTTGAAGATTAGGGAGTCCGATGTTCCTAAGACAACCTTTTAGAAGAGGTATGGGCACTATGAATTTCTGGTGATGTCTTTTGGCTTTACTACTCCCCTAACAGCCTTTATGGACTTGATGAATCGGGTTTCAATCCTTATTTGGATTCCTTCGTAATTGTGTTCGTTCATGATATTCTAATATACTCCCGCAGTGGGGAGGAGCATGAACAACACCTCCAAATAGCGCTCCAGACATTAAGGGATGGTCATCTGTATGCAAAATTTTCAAAGTACGAGTTCTGTTTGGACTCAGTAGCTTTCTTGGGTCACAACATATCAGCCGAGGGCATTCAGGTAGACACTAAGAAGATAGAGGCAGTCAAGATCTGGCCTAGACCCTCTTCAGCCACGAAAATCAAGAGCATCTTGGGTTTGGCGGGTTACTACTATCATTTTGTAGAGGGGTTTTCGTCTATAGAACCAATGAAAAAATTGACTCAGAAAGGTGCTCCTTTCAAATGGTCGGACAAGTGTGAGGCGAGCTTTTAGAAGCTCAAGACAGCCTTGACTTTAGTGCCGGTGTTGGTATTACCATCAGGTTCAGGATATTTTACAATATATTCTGATGCCTCCCGTGTTGGGCTTGGAGAGGTATTAATGCAGGAGGGAAGGGTGATTGCATATGTGTCTCGGTAGTTGAAGGTTCATGAGAAGAATTATCCTACCCATGACTTCGAGTTGGCCTCCATTGTTCACACATTAAAGATTTGGAGGCACTATCTTCATGATGTGCCGTGTGAGGTTTACTTGGATCATCGCAGTCTCCAGTACTTTTTCAAGCAAAAGGATTTTAATTTGAGACAAATGAGATGGTTAGAGTTACTGAAATATTATGACGTCACTATACTATATCATCCGGGGAAGGCCAATGTGGTGGCCGATGCATTGAGTAGGAAAGCGGTAAGTATGGGCAGCCTTGCATTCATTCCAAACGGTGAGAGACCATTAGCTTAAGATATTCAGACTTTGGCCAATCAGTTCTTAAGGCTGGATATTTATCCCACCCCTATTGTATGCTAAATTTTCGAGATTTGAGTTTTGGCTAAAATCAGTTACCTTTTTGGGTCATGTTATATCCAGAGAAGGGATTCAGGTTGATCCCCAGAAGATCGCGACAGTGAAAGATTGGCTAGAACAACGGCCCCGACAGAGATTCGCAGTTTCTTGGGTCTAGCTGGGTATTATCAGAGGTTTATGGAGGGATTCTCTACCCTCGCCTCCCCATTGACTAAATTGACGCAGAAAGCGGTGAAATTCCAGTGGTCCGACGCTTGTGAGAAAATTTTTCAGGAATTGAAGTCGATATTGACTTCGGCACTGGTATTGACCTTGCCAGAAGGTATAGAGGGATTTGTGGTTTATTGCGATGCTTTAAGGGTTTGTTTGGGGTGCGTGTTGATGCAACATGGGAAGGTTATAGCTTATGCTTAAAGGCAACTCAAGAATCACGAGAAGAATTATCTGACGCATGATTTGGAGCTCGCGGCAGTGGTGTTTGCATTAAAAATTTGGCGGCATTATCTTTATGGGGTCCACGTGGACGTGTTCTCAGAGCACAAGAGTCTTCAGTATTTATTCAAGCAGAAGGAGCTGAATCTAAGGCAGCGGAGGTGGTTAGAATTTCTCAAAGATTATATTATGAATATTTTGTACCATCCAGGGAAGGCGAATGTGGTGGCCGACGCTCTCAGCCGGAGTCTATGGGTAGTTTGGCTTATTTGGAAGCGGATCAGAGGCCCTTGGCTCGGGGGTTTATCAATTGGCCAATTTGGGGGTTTGTCTTTCGACCTCAGACGAAGGGGAGGTTATGGTGCATAATGGAGCATAATCGTCACTTGTAGCGGAAATCAAAGAAAAGCAGTTCATTGATCCAGCATTGGCACAGTTGAAGGAGGCAGTTCTGAATAACAAGATTTCGGCATTTTCACTCGGCATCGATGATGGGGTATTGCGATGTCAAGGTAGACTATGTGTTCAAGATTTAGATAATCTTCGGGAGAGGGTAATGGCAGAGGCTCATAACTCCAGGTATTCTGTTCACCCAGGTTCTACGAAAATGTATCATGATCTCCGAGAAATTTATTGGTGGAGTGGCATGAAGAGGGGTGTGGCAGACTTTGTGTCTATATGTTCGAATTGTCAGCAGGTGAAGGCCGAGCATCAGTTGCCCCGTGGATTAACTCAGCTTAAGGAAATACCGACGTGGAAATGGGAGATGATCAATATGGATTTCGTGGTAGGGTTACCTCGCACTCAGCGCAAGTTCGACTCAATTTGGGTGATAGTGGATCGACTCACCAAATTAGCTCACTTTTTGAAAGTCAAGTCCACCGATACTGCAGAACGGTACTCTCAGTTGTACATAAAGGAAATAGTAAGACTTCATGGCACTCCATTTTCTATTATCTCAAATCGAGGAGCCCAGTTCACAGCTAATTTTTGGAGGAAATTTCAGCAAGGTTTGGGTACTCAGGTGAATCTTAGCACGGCTTTCCATCCACAGACTGATGGTCAAGCGGAGCAGACTATTCTGGCGCTTGAAGATATGTTAAGGGCTTGTATTTTAGATTTTAAAGGTAGTTGGGATGACCATTTGTCGCTTATCGAATTTGCTTACAATAACAACTTTCATGCTAGTATTCAGATGGCCCCATTTGAGGCATTGTACGGAAGAAGGTGTAGATCTCTGATTGGATGGTTCGAAGTTGGTGAGACGGAATTGTTAGGGCCAGATCTTGTGCACCAAGCTATGGAAAAATTTAGAGTCAATCAGGAGGATATGTAACCTGATTAGAGTCGTCAGAAATCCTATGCGGACGTTTGTCGAAGATAATTGGAGTTTCAGGTAGATGATTGGGTGTTCTTAAAGGTGTCCTCCATGAAGGGAGTGATGCGGTTTGGGAAGAAAGGGATGTTGAGCCTTAGGTACGTCGGGCCATATCGGATCGCTCAAAGGGTAGGACAGGTGGCTTATAGGCTGGAATTGCCTCTTGAAATGTCATTAGTACACCCAGTGTTCCATGTGTCTATGTTGAAGAAAGTGGTTGGAGATCCATCTGCCATCGTGCCAGTTGGGACTATTGAGGTTAATGAAGAGTTATCATACAAAGAGACTCCAATTTCTATTCTTGATAGGCAAGTCCGTAAATTGAGAAACAAAGAGATTTCTTCGGTTAAAGTGTTGTGGCGAAGTCAACAAGTCGAAGAAGCCACGTGGGAAGCAGAGAAAGAAATGAGAGAAAAATATCCCCATCTGTTTGAGCAAGTCTAGTAGTGATCGTGTGAACTATTATCCCCAGGCAATTTGATGTTGTATTCAGATTCGTGCAAAGACACCCCATTTTCCCCTGATTGCCTTATTGAATCGTATGGGAATCACTAAAATTACCACATTGTGTGCAAGTATGTGCCACTAATTGAATCATATGCTAATTTGTGGTGTAAAGAGAATGGACTATGTGTGGTTGTCAAAGTGATGGGATATGTGCAAGTGTTGAGGTAATGAATTGTATGAAAGTCGTAGGGATATAAGAAATTGTGTAATGATGTTTGGAAATGTGATTCGGGGGCTCTCTGAAAGATAGATAGGTCTAAATACAAAGGAAACTATGGCAAACCTTTCTTAAAATATTGGAGTTAGTGTAAATCTGGAAGTTTGCATATCATATTTACAAAACCAAACGATTTCGAAAATCCTCATTCGAGGACGAATGATTTTAAGGGGGGCAGAATGTAAGGACCCGTAAAATTTCTTGTTTAATATGATGCCCGATTAAGTCCCCGAGTTGTTATAATTGTAGAAATTCTTAGAACGGACCTTATTTGTGTAAAAGTGCCCCGGAATTTGAAAGAATAAATTATCCAGAAGTTGGGAGTTGTGCGATGCACTATGCGATCGCATAACGAGTATGCGGACTGCATAGTGGTCACATACTTGGGCAGGCCACTACCCAACTTGAGGAAAACTATGCGGTCCATTATGCGATCGCATTTCGGTTCTGCGAACCGCATAGTTGTCGCATTCATGCCCTTTGAATTTGTGAGGGAGGTTATGCGATCGCATAACGTGTATGCGGATCGCATAGTGGTCGCATACCTGCACAGTGTATTTTTAAGGTTGGCCCATCTGGAGGGCCATTCTGCGATCATCTCTGCGGACTGCATGTCAGGAATGCGATCGCATTCCTGACCGCATACCTGTGTCGGGCTCCTAATTTTTCTAATTTTAAAACCCGACTCCCAATTCATTAAAACACCCCACCCCTTCATTTGAACTAGTCTTCTGCACACAATAGAGAGAAGAAAAGGGGAGTTATTGAGAGAGAAAGTGGTTCTTCCACCACAGTGATTTTCAAAGTTCCCCAGGCCTCATATTTCGAGTAATCTCCTTCTTCCTCATTCTAGAAGGTAAGGCTTCCCAACCCTTTTTCCATTAATTTTCTGATTTTAAACAAAGGAAAGATTGGCATGGATTGATTCTTGAAAATATTAACTAAGACCTTGCATGCATGTTTAATAATGGTGTTAATCTAGTAAGAGGGAGTGGTTTGGGGTAAATTTCACAAAGGCGGGGTTAGTAATCTAATGGTGTCACATAGTGTTTTGCAAAATGCTTAAGAGAGTCCGAATTGCATGCATGACTTCCAATTCTGAGTTGAATATGTTTAATTGTGAACTAGATTGACGGTACTAGTCAGTTCGATGATTTGTGAGTAAAAGTTAAAAAGTGATTTCGACTCCAGGTATGTATGGCTAACTTTAACCCTTGTAAAATCCCTCTTGTTGTGGTAAGCATACGGTATGTGTACTTATATGAAAATATGTGAATTGACTGTCTAGTTGATTGTTACCCTACTGTGTTAGATGAGATTTGGAATTGTTACTTGGCGTGCCTACTTTATTATGTGCAAAGATGGTAGTTGTTTAAAGTTATTGATATGAAGCATTGTAAATAATTTGAACGGTTATGGCAACACCTTGTGCATAAATTGCTGCTTGATGAAAGTTTGGGGTGCCTTGAGCCCAAGTAAACGAATTGCTAAATGTGAATTTGTGATCCTTGAAAGGAAGGCCCAGGTGATGAAATTGTTTGGTGTTGTTGTTGAATTTAGAATCCTTGAAAGGAAAGTTCTTATTATGAAATTGTTTGTTGTTGTTGATGTTGTGATGAAATTATTGGTGGTGTTGTTTTTGAAATATAAATTTTCAGGCGGGGTCGGGTTGCGCACCGCAACACGAAGTAATAAGGTGAAGGTTGTGGTGATAAGGTTGAAAAAAAATTGTCAGGCGGGGTCGGGTTGCGCGCCGCAACACGAAGTAATAAGGTGTGGGTTGTGGTGATAAGCATGGCCGAGGTAATAAGGGTGGAAAAGGGATCTTTATCACTATTGATATGAAATTGATGAAACTCGTGAATGTGGTGGTGTTGAAAAGGGAAATAGGAGAGATTGTAAAATTGTTTACTTTGATTGTCTCTTTCCGTGTGTTTTGATTGTTGGTCCTGTTGCTGTCCTTTTTCTTATCTGTATATTGGTTGATTGTACTTGGGATAAAGTATGTTCATACATACTAGTACTATTCCACAGTACTAACGTCCCTTTTGCCGAGGGAGCTACATCTTTTATATGGATGTAGGTGGTTCCATAGCAGGTAGCTCAGCCTGCCGTTAGTGGTACCACCTCTTTATCTCTGCAGTAGTTGTGGTGAGCCCCTCCCCTCCTCGGGGCCGTGTGTGGATCATACCACCTTCTTTTGTTTTTGTTGTAAAGGTATAGTCGGGGCCTTATTACCGAAAAGTTATGTAAAATCCCTAGTATTCGTAGAGTCTCCGTAGACATGATGTGGGTGTTTGTATGTATTTTTGTGTAGTAACAGTACGTACTCGGAACCGTGGTTCATGTTGGAAAGTTAGGTATGTATTATGTATGTTTGAATATCGATCGTTGAAATGTTAAAAGAGGAAACAAATAGAGATATGTTGTAAAATGTACTTTGAAACTAATATCGGCTAACTCACATGAAATTATGTATGCTATAAACGCGGGGTAATACGTTGGGCAGGAAAGGCAATCCAGGTCCACTTGACCGGGTTCACCCGGTTAGGCACCGGTCTCGTCCCTCGATTTTGGGGCGTGACACTCCGGAGGTACCACGCCGACTTCTCTCACGTTGTTGATTTCAGTGCTATTCAGTTGGACGAGAGGTTGGGCTACGAGGAAGAGCCAGTTGCTATTATTGACAGACAGGATCGCCAGTTAATATCCAAGAGAGTTTCTATGGTAAAGGTCCAGTGGAGGGGCCAGCCAGTCGAGGAGGCGACTTGGGAGTCCGAGGAGGACATGCGGAGCAGATATCCACACTTATGCAGCACTCCAGGTATGATTCTAGACCCATTCGAGGACGAACATTTGTTTAAGAGGTGGATAATGTAACGATCCGCGTGGTCGTTTTACTTTTTAGGACCCCGTTTCGTTAAATAAGACTTCCCATAGTTGCTGTTAATGATTTATCACTTGTGGGGACGGGTGGTTCGGTATTTGCAAGAGTTTGGAATGGTATAGGAACACTTGGTTCCTTAAGGTTGGCTTTTAAGGCCAAGTTTGACATCAGTCAACATTTTGTGTAAACGACCTCGGAATCGAGTTTCGATTGTTATGGTAGCTTCGTATGATGATTTTGGACCTGGGCGTATGTTCGGAATGGGTTTTTGATGACCCGGGAGCATTTCGGTGCCCAATAGCGAAATAAGAGTTTCCTTAAGTTCATATTGTGGTTCAGGGTGTGTTTTTGTGTTATCAAGGTCCGAACGGAATTCCGAAACCGGGAATAGTTCCGTTATGTCATTTATGACATGCTTGCAAAATTTTGTGTCATTCCGAGTAGTATAGGTCGGTTCGGCGCATTGTTAACGAATTCAAGAACTTAAAGTTCTTAAGTTTGATTCTAGGGGTTTTGAGGTGCGATTCTGAGTTTTAGCGTTGTTTTGGGTGTTCCGAAGGCTCGAGCAAGTCCGTAGGATGTTTTGGGAATTGTTGGTACATTTGGTTTTAAGTTTCGAAGGCTCGAGTGAGTTCCAGGTAGGTCCCGAGATGTCTTTAGGCTTAAAACATAGTTGTTGCAGGTCAGAGAAGTCAAATATCTGAACCCACCACCGAGTTCCGCAGTCCTTTTTATGTTGACCGCGGTGGGGGCCTTCGCGGCCGCGGTCGTTTTTGTGCGGTACGCGATGGAGGAACTGGGCCACTTGTCCGACTTCGGAGGCCTATATCTTTTGATCTACAAGGAAATTTGGAGATGATTCAAACATGAAAGTTGTATCCCTTCGTGTCTAGCTTCCGAAAAGGTAAAGAAATCGTAATTGGGACATCTGTAGAGAAATTTATGGCCAAAATACTAAAGCATATCACTGCAGTCATTTTTCTTTGGTTTCTTCACTTTTTCTTGTTTTTGCCAGCAAGGTCCGCGATCGTTTTTGTGCGGACCGCAGTGGGGGCCTGAGAGGAGTATAAATAAGTGGGATTTTCAGTTATTTTTTATTTTTCAAAATCCCAAAAACATAAGAGGCGATTTTCTAAACACTCTTTCTTCTCCAAAACATTTGTAAGTGATTTCTAACTCATTTTCTTCACTCCTTAACTTCTTTTTACAAGATGTCATCCTAGAATCTAGGGTTTTCATGATGGAATTGGGTATTTTGGGTAAAACCTAAGAATATTGAAATTTGGGGATTTAGACCTCAAATTGAGGTCGGATTCCAAAACCATTTATATATCCGGGCTCGGGGGCGAATGGGTAATCGGGTTTTGGTCCAAATTTTGGGTTTAGACCGAGCCGGCCCGTGTTCGTTTTTTGACTTTTTGGGGAAAAGCTTTAGAAAACTCACTTCCATGCATTAGAATTGATTCATTTAGCATTTATTGAAATAATTAAGTAACTTGTGGCTAGTTTCGAATCCTTGGGAGATATGTTTGGAGTTTCGGGCGCATTCTTGACCCGGAAACTAGGTTCGACACGAGGTGATCTCCTTTCTAACCTTGTAAGAGGGAATTGTCTCCATAGGTGAATTACATAACTATGTGCTAATGTTTGTGGGGACTACGTACGTACGAAGTGACGAGAGTCCGTACGTAGTGACTATTATTGTTATGTCCAGGTAGTTAGGCTCACACCATGCCTTGTGATTTTCCTCAAATTGAATTGTATGACTTATGAATTCATTTTATATGCAGCTTGTTTTCCAGAAAATCATGGAATTGGTAATTTAAGGGAATTGTTTTCATTTAACAGAAAATAAATTAAGGAAAAATGTTGTGTGTGCATGTGACCGCTTCGCAATTTATATTCCGCGAGCGGGTTGTTACTTTGCCCCACTCTCATGGGAGCGGGTCGTACGCCACGACAGGTTGATAGATGCATCTATGGTTCAAGACGATCGACCCTTCGACAGTGCCCAAATATGATTATTATGTTGGCCTAGGCCGGTTGTCTTTATTTTCGTTATGCGTATGCTAAATTATTAATGATTTCAGGAATATTGAATTGATAAATATCTAGGGGGAAACAAAGTTAGTAATTGTTTATTTATTTTTTAGCATTTGTTTGAATTGCGGCTATCTGTGTTATTTACTACCTTATTATCCTCATATCCATGTTGCCTTTATCATATCATGTTCAATTATATTGTTGGACCCTAGTTGTGATGACCCAAAAGGGTCATCTTATGTAAATTTAATTATGACTGTGTTCCGAGGCCCCGAAAGCCTCCGTCAATCTCACCTTAATGTGCGTGCGCAGCCCGGGCGTGTAGCCGGGAAGCCTTTATGTCGAAACTTGATAAAGAGTTGAATTTATGATAATTAATTGAATAAAGTTGACTTTGGTCAACATTTTTGGTAAACGAACCCGGATCCGTGATCTGACGATCCCGGAAGGTCCGTAGAAAAATATGGGACTTGGGCGTATGCCCGGAATCGAATTTCGAGGACCCAAGTCCGTGAAATAAATTTTTAAAGAAAATTATTTTCTGCAAATAATAAAGGCTTATGAAATGAACCTTGATGTGAAACTTGTGCTGCCGGTCCCGTATTATGGTTCCAGAGCCCGGAACAAGTTCAATATGTGTTATTTGACCAAATCGGCGCATTTCATTCCTGTGACTACTACTTATACGACAGAGAGGCTGGCTCAGATTTACATTCGAGAGATTGTCCGATTGCATGGTGTGCCGGCGTCTATTATATCGGATCGAGGTCCTCAGTTCACTTCGCACTTCTGGAGAGCTTTGCACAGCGCAATGGGTACTCAGATAGACCTCAGTTCGGCATTTCACCCTCAGACTGATGGCCAGTCAGAGCGTACAGTTCAGATTTTGGAGGATATGCTCAAGGCTTGTGTGATTGACTTTGGAGGTCAGTGGGACCAGTTCCTACCGTTGGCGGATTTTGCATACAATAATAGTTATCAGTCCAGCATCGAGATGGCTCCATTTGAGGCTTTATATGGTCGGAAATGTCGTTCTCCTATCGGGTGGTTAGAGCCTGGCAAGGCCAAGTTATATGGCACAGATTTGGTGAGAAATGCCTTGGAGAAGGTGAAGGTTATTCAGGAGAGGCTCCGCACGGCTCAGTCTAGACAGAAACGCTACGCAGATCAGCAGGCACGTGATATAGCATTTATGGAGGGAGATAAGGTTATGTTGAAGGTTTGTCCGATGAAGGGCGTCATGAGATTTGGGAAAAAGGGCAAGCTGAGTCCTAGGTTTATAGGCCATTTCGAGATGTTGATTAGGATCAGATAGGTTGCCTATGAGCTTGCTTTACCTCCAGCCTTATCAGGAGTTCATCCAGTTTTTCACGTATCCATGCTTCGGAGGTATCACGCCAACTTCTCGCATGTGGTTGATTTTAGCACCATTCAGTTAGATGAGAAGTTGGGCTATGAGGAGGAGCCAGTTGCTATTATTGATAGGCAGGACCGCCAATTGAGGTCCAAGATAGTTTCTGCGGTTAAGGTTTAGTGGAGGGGCCAACCTGTCGATGAGGCAACCTGGGAGTCCGAGGAGGACATGCGGAGCAGGTATCCACAGCTATTCAGCACTTCAGGTACGATGCTACGTCTGTTCGAGGACGAACGTTTGTTTTAAAGGGGGAGATTGTGATGACCCAAAAGGGTCATCTTATGTAGTTTTAATTATGACTGTGTTTCGAGGCCCTGAAAGCCTTTGTCAATCTCACCTCGATATGCGTGCGCAGCTCGAGCGCATAACCGGGAAGCCTTTATGTTTAAACTTGATAAAGAGTTGAATTTATGATAATTAATTGAATAAAGTTGACTTTGGTCAACATTTTTGGTAAACGGACCCGGATCCGTGATCTGACGGTCCAGGATCCGTGATCTGACGGTCCCGAAAGGTCCGTAGAAAAATATGGGACTTGGGCGTATGCCCGGAATCGAATTTCGAGGACCCAAGTCTGAGAAATAAATTTTTAAAGAAAATTGTTTTCTGAAAATAATAAAGGCTTATGAAAATGAACCTTGATGTGAAACTTGTGCTGCCGTTCCCGTATTATGGGTCCGGAGCCCGGAACATGTTCAATATGTGTTATTTAAGTTATCTGTGAAATTTGGTAAGAAACGGACTTGATTTGACGGGTTTCGGATCAAAATGGGAAATTTAGAGTTAGTGATGTTTTGAGGATTTTCATAGAACTTGAAATTTGGTTTGGAATGTGATTTTATGCTACCGAGGTCCGCATGCAATTCCGAGACCGGGAATAGTTCCGTTATGTCATTTATGACTTGTCTGCAAAATTTGAGGTCATTCTGAGTAGTATAGACCCGTTCGGCGCATTGAAGTGAATTCTAGAATTTCTTAAGTTCTTAAGTTGATTCAATTTGGTTTTGGGGTTGAATTTTGAGTTTCGTTGTTGTTTTTCATGTTCCGTAAGTTCGAGCGAGTCCGTATCATGAATACAGACTTGTTGGTGTCTTTGAACGAGGTCCCGAGGGGCTCAGGTGAGTTTCGGACCCCTCGAAGTTAATTCCAAAACACCCAAATTTTTCTATCTGGTTTTCTTCAGTGCGTTTGCAGGCAATCAGAGGCGATCGCACAAGAGGTTGGACCTGGGGTGGGAAAATGACTTGTGCGATCGCACAGATCTATCCGCGATCGCACAGGGTGTGCTTTGACTGTGCCTTTTTTTTGTTCTCCGCGATCGCAGCCCTCACCCCCGCGATCGCACAAGCTGCCTACCCCCCCTCTGCTACTCTCTGCGATCGCCAGCCTTCAGCTGC
>ML245909.1:3546-23475 GCA_005239495.1 Nicotiana undulata | reverse complement strand
CCCCCCCCCCCCCCCCCTTGCCTGCTACTCTCTGCAATCGCCAGCCTTCAGCTATGATCGCACTATGCTTCTTGAGGGCCCTGGGAAATTGCCCTGTGCGAACGCACTGGCCCAACTGCGATCGCATAGTACAAGCAATTGGGCAGTGTATTTTAATACGGGACCCAACCCATTTTTCCTCCATTGTCATCTTCCTCCTCAAGGTTTTGAGAGAATTTCAAGAGGGTGTTCCACCATTGTCATCAAGGTAAGTTAATTCCTTAGTTTTCATGATTTTAACATCAATTCCTAATGAAATTCCCTTCTAATTATCCTAAACAACTCATAGAAATTGATAGAAATTTAGGGATTTTGGGAAATTATGAATTACTCATTTTTGCCATGAATTCTAGCAAGGACTTGCATAATTATGATCCTTAGACTCCGGGTAATTGATTCCTTCAAGAATTTTCTAAATCTAAACGTGTGAGCCTGGGGTCGAAATTCCAAAAAAAATTCAAGAATGCTTAATCTTAGGATTTCATGTTAATTCTCCTTCTTGGAACTGAAATTGAATCAATTATACCATGTTTGGCTAGTTGTGAGCCGTCGAGAGGAGATTTCAGAGATTCGGGTGCATCCTTGATCCGAGGGGTGATATCGTCACGAGGTGAGTCTCCTTTCTAACCTTGTAAGAGGGAACTGTCCCCATAGGTATTCGAGGTATTGTATGTATTTGTTTTGGGGGCTACGCACGTACCACGTGACGAGAGTCCGTACGTTGCGACTACATGTGTTATGTCCGGGTAGTTTTGGACCACAACATGCCTTGTATTCTGCCTTGAAATGACTTTTATGTTATAAATTCTTGCTTCATATATCATTGTTATTCCTGAGTATTTCATTGATTAAATATTTGGAAAGATTTGATAAGTGAAGTAGACTTGATGTTTTGTGTGCGCATGTTGTCGCTTTTCCATTTACATCCCGCGAGCAATATATAAATCTTCCTTCACTCTTAGGGGAGCGGGCCTTACGCCATGGTAGATTTTTATAGTGCACTCTTGGTACGGGCCGGTCGATCAACGGCAGTGCGTAGGCATGATTATTGGTAGGCAACTATTCTTCTTTATGACTCCAGCCTGTTGTCTTATTCTTGTGTGCGCATGACTATTTGGTGTTGTTTCCTGATTTATGATTTAAGGCAGTATTGGGAAGAAGAGAAAGTGGAAATTGTCATTTGCTTTCAGTACTTACCTGAAAACCTTGTGTTTACTTCATTGTGATATATTGCTTACATGTATATTGTTTCCCTTATATTCTGATTTATATTAACTGTTGGACCTTAGTGAGTATCGAGTCGACCTCTCGTCACTACTTCTTCGAGATTATACGGGATACACACTGGGTACATATTCATTTATGTACTCATGTTGCACTTTCTTTTCTGTACTTGATTGTACCGGTCCGGAGGCTGGTACGTCTGATTATCAGGCCGGTGCTAGATATTGATACTGTGGTCATACTTCACGGTGAGATGCTTTCCCGGCGACCTCCTAGCAGCACCCTGAAGTTTCTTTTGTTATATTCTCTATCTATTTCATTCAGACTGAGACTCTGTGTATATTTTAGTCATTGTATATTCAGTAGTTTCCTGTGACACTCGTGACACTAGTTCCTGGCACACACGCAGTTTGTATTTTGGGTTTGGGTTGTGTATCTATATATGTGCTTCGGTTTGGCCATGTGCCTTCATATTTTGTGTGATGTTTATGTCGTATCATGCTATCATTATGTTAACTGTTTAAAATTGGTAATTTCCGACATGTTCTGATCAGACGGGCAAGGGGATATCATCTAGTGTTTTCTATATTGGCTTGCGTAACCCCGTTGTTGGGCGCCATCGCGACCCGAATTAGGATTTGGGTCGTGACACTAGTAAGTGTCAAGTCGACCTCTCGTCACTAGTTCTTCAATATTAGACTGGATACTCACTAGGTACATATTTAATTATGTACTCATGCTACGCTTTTGTACTTAATTGTACAGGTTCTGAGGCTGGTGCATCTGGTTATCAGGCCGGAGCTCGATCTTGAGTGGTAGTTGGGCTTGGCTTCACGGTGAGCTGCTTCTCTTGGCGTTTCTCAGCAACACCATGGAGTTCTATTTTGTTTACTTCTGTCTACTTATTTCAGATAGTAGGACAATTACTACATATTTTGTATATTCTACTAGTATGCATGTAGACTCGTGACACTAGTTCCTGGCACACACGTAGTAGACATTTCGTATTTTGGGACTTGTATATATATTGGTTCGGGATCCTTTATGGTTACTTTTATTTAAGTTGCTTAATTTAACTATTTCCACTTAATGTTACAATCTTAAATGTAGCAAGTATTGGAACGTTTGTCAAATAAAGAAAATTCACTATAAATTCAAGAGTTGGCTTGCCTGACCCCGGTGTTGGGCGCCATCACGACCTGAGTTAGGATTTCTGGTCGTGAAAAATATGTCTTATGTGTTACTCTTCTATTCTAAGAGGGGTTATGATTTGTTGATTATATGAACACATGATGTGGTTCTATTTGGGCCTTGTAGAAGAATTCGAGCGAGATGGTTATTGGGGTGTTGAATGGTTGATTATGTCTTGGTTATCGTCTTTCATAGATGTGGAATATAGTGTTATTCGCCTCTACATAGTTATGGTCTTGCACTTCGTGTGCATGATGTCGAAGTGCGCGTGGTTGTTGATTTTGAGCATTGTGGCTTGAGGTATTTCATATTGACCAGTGCCTGGATAGGTCACGCATTGCGAGATGGTTCTCTCATTGAGTCATTTTTTCATGTTGGAGTACACATGAATTGTTTCTTATTGGTACACAGATTGTCCGGTTCGTAGCTTTAGGTTGTATTGGTGTGGTATGTCAATAGAATAGTTTTGTTTGATGAGATAACATCATTTGACCTAGAATGGATACTATCGGATTTGATTACGTTATGTTTGGAAGAGTAATATCGGAAGTCGACTTAGGCTTTGTCTTTGGTTCTTATCGAACGAGAGAGAGCTCCATGACATGTTGATCTGATGAGTGGTTATGAGTTTCTGTGTGTTTCGTTTATCATCGGCAGTGTACGAAGGTTTTGGAATGAGGTTGTCTTTCATATGAGATTTATTATCGGTACCGAGTTTGTTTTGAGAAGCTACTGTGATCGAAAATTATTACTACGAGTATGCGAGTTATGTGGTATATCATGTGATTTCATCTTGGGTTATGGTTTTCAAGCCCTGTTTTCTCGCAAAAGTGGGTTTCCACACATGACAATTCTTTTAAATGGGTATTAAAAGAGAAGAGTCGCCACCTAACAATTTTTAATATGCGTTTAGCCACCTATTTGCGAATAACTCTGTTTGACTAGTCAACGCCACCGATAATCGGGTAAGGTCTCAAATTACCTCGGAGAGAAGGTGTTAGGCACTCTCCCAGGTCCAAAACTCTGGGTCCCGGACAAACTTTAAACTGTGTGGATTATGTAATCAGGCTAGGTGATCAAAGAAATAAAGGAAGTTTAGAAGTCGAAGAGTCTTATTATAACATATGAGAATTGGTACAAATCCTAATATGACTACAAGGAAACAACGATTATGTGTAGATAACAAGCATATAAAGGAAAATGGGGGTCCTATGTTTTTTAGCCTAAAGGATCACCCGTGCAACATAAATAATACTTCGCAACTCCCTTACGGTAGGGGGTGTTGATACCAAATTTTCCCTATATTATTTTCAAAATGCATATCTATCTTCAAAATAGCACATGAGCATCGACTAATATTTTTTCCATAATTTCTGCATTTTCTAAGGATTTTTATTAATTTATCCCAGTATTTTTATTATATAAATAATTACTAATCGCATCACAAATGGCTTTACAACAATTTTATGACTTAATTTTACTATTTGTATTTATACCAAGCTTTAATTATTTCATGAATAGCCACATTTACATATTTCGATTATAATTGCAATAACATTACAATAATAGCCATTGTATGCATTATTACATTATATCACCAGAAAATAGCTTTTTATATTTTTATAATATTAAGTAATTATTTTAAATTATTTTTTATGCATGAAAATTGTTTATATAATTTATTAGCTATTTTTTACAAATTATTTAATTAGTTAATTGGGTATTTAACAAATAACCTTTTATAATTCATTTTAATTTTTGATCTAACCTGATTTTACCTGCCCAAATATTTTAAATCTTAGCCCAATCCGCTCAGGCCCAATTCATCATCCAACCCGTCCATTATCAAGACCAAATCCTGGTCGTAGATCTCAAAGAGATCAACGATCCAGGATGTAGTTTCCTTTTTAACTAAGCACCCCCCAAAACCCTATCTCATTTCTATTTTCCTGCTGCCTGCGTTCTCTCCACTTCTCTATCAGACGCTCCCCCTAAACCCTAGCCGCCGTCACCGGAGTACTCAACCGTTAATGGGATTTCTCTGTATTTTTCTGGCTCTTGCCGGCCTTCTACATCTTCTGGTTGTTCGATTATGTCAATTTATGAAAGAGTATCAAAGAGATTCAACCTGGTTTTGTTCGAAACCTTTTCACAGGCCTGTCTATGGCCGTCTTCGTTTGTGTGTACTATTTTCTTCCTATTTATTGTTAGAATCTATGCTTTTAGACCAAGTTTCCTTTCATCTCTGTCATTTTCGAAGACCCTAATCTTATGACTACTTGGGTCTGTTCAGATCTTTGAAGATCTGAAACTTTTTAAGTGTTATCTGGTATTTTTTCGTCAAAAAAATCTTCTGTTATCTTTATTACTATTCGATTCCAATGTTTTTTGAAACTAGGGTTTCTTCAAAAAGGGTTTTAAAACTCATAAGTATTTGAATTTGATTATCCTTTACTAGTTCGACTAATTTCTTGTGTATATGCTTTAAATCCTAGGTTTTCTGCCTATTGCACTGATTATTTCAGTGATTTATCCCGTTATTTGTTTATTTCTATCAATCAAATATACTCACTGAATTTATTTAGGGTTCGAATTATATTCTCATGTTAAAATTAGTACATTTCTGTGATTTTACCTATTTTCCTAATTTTTTACTTTAATTAGTACTATTTGCCTTAATTAGACTATTAGTCTGATTTAGGTGTCTCATTGACTCCTATATGGTCTGTGATTGATTCTTTCACCTTATTTTAACCCCAATTTGTACTGTGAATTGACTCTCCCTATTCTAAGGGGTCTCTTCCGGATTTTTCTATGAGAGTTGATCGAGTTAATTCTCCAATTAACTGATTGATTTATTTGATTACTCTATTTTATGAACTCTGAGTTATTCTTGCCTTATTTCCTTACCCTACTAAGTGCTATATAAACTCTCATTCTGATTCTTCTTGAGGACACGAACACAATACAGAAAGAAACACACACACACATACAAACTATTCTCTTACCTTTATGTTGCTTGTGTTTACTACCCAGTCTAGCCGGCTGAAAGCCAAAGCTAGACCATTGAGTTCTACTTACTTTCACCTTCTGTTTGCTATATTTAACTGGTATATATCCACTCTTATTGTCATTCATTATGCTATGAAGATTAAACCTATGTGCTTTCTTGTCTATTGCTCTACTTCTGTATTTAGACACATGTCTCTCTTGCTTATTGCTCTTAATCAGTATGTTTATTTAAGTGTTTATACTTCTGTCTTTCCTGTTTGTTGATCTTAACTAGCATAACTACTTTTGTGTAGTTAAAATCCTGTCTTTCGTGTTTACTGATATTGGGTAGCATGAATACTTCTATGAAGCCAAATTTCTATGTCTTTCATGTCTATTGCTTTAAGTCGGCATGATTACTTCTGTTTCTATGTCCTATCCAATGTTATGTAATCTGGCTATTAAACTTATGTGTTTATTGTTTACTTCTTCTAATCAACATGATTACTTCTATCATCAGGTCTTATTCAGTGTTATGCAATTTGGTTGTTACTATATGCAACGAGACATATGTGCTTCTTATTGCCTGCTCTCAACCAGCATGTCTATCTCTGTCATTAGGTCCTATTTAGTATGTAGTGGAATCCGGATGTTATAAGATGTCAACCTGACCCATGCCTGCTTTATGTTCTGTTAACTAGCATGCTTTCATTCCTGACCAATTTTTATGTCTTCCTGATTAAGGGCATATATGTTCTTAACCCCTGCTACTCTTCTATATGTAGTTGTATGTTTTTCATTCTGTTCCCAGCATGCTATATGCCCACCTAGTGATAACTAATAGACTATGTTAAATCTAGGCAATGTGAAGCTTTGCTTGAAATGGTTGTGATTCTGTTTCGCCCCTTGTTTGATTGTTGGAAGTCTTTGTTTGAACTCAAAGTGGTGCAATGACTCTGTATATTCCTATTTTACTTCTAAACAATTTTCTTAAAAATATTCCCTATTTTCATATACTATTTTCAATTCATACTCTTAGACACATAGGGTCCTACCCCTCCGGTGTGAGCACTGCCTAGGAGTCCATGAGACTCCTACGATCTATGACACACTAGGGCTGGACTTTCTAAATATTTTCACAAAACTATCTTGTTTAAGGGTTTTCTGGTGTGAGAATTGCCCGGGGTCCCTGAGACCCATGGGAACTTTGACACACCAGGATACCATTTTGGGTATTATGAGGCACTGGCATGATTCAGACTCGGTTGAAGGCCCGGTTTTCCAGGTTTACTTTTGGGCCTATCCAGGCTCCCTATAGTATAGCAATTTTGTTTTGTAATTCATTTGTATTTGGTCTGTAATAATAATTCTTGTAAAAACGAATATTGGGGATATTAGTAAAGACCAAAGGGACTTTTATATATAATGTTTTGGGGACCGGATAGAAACCATGCTCATATGATTGTCATGATTATCTACATGCCTTAGAAATCATGCCTATAGGATTGTTATGTGCATTATAAATCATGTTTATAGGACTCATCTTATTGTTTTTTCTAAATTTTCCATTCTAAAGATTCTGCATTCTCACACTTGTGTTAGAAATCTTGTTTCTAGGTTATATATCAATTATGCCTTAAGAAATCATGTTCTCAGAACTTTCCTATGTGCATTAGAGATCATGTTTCTAGGACCTTTATTGCACTTACTTAGATATCATGCCTATAGTTAAAACGTATAAAAATCCATTTCTTCATTTACCCATCATGCCCAAAAGGAATAGGTGTGAAAACAATCTCAATATTTAGATATCATGCTCATAGAGATAAACATGTAAAACTAGTTATGTAACATTTGTGATCATTTTTTAGCACTTAGACAACCTATAGGGTCTAAACAGATAAAAACTGCCTGTTTAAAATCAATCAATGGTTTAGAATTATGGTCCTAATTAACGTTTAGATGACCTGTTTATAGGATACTGCTGATCCACACCTAGGCAAGCCTGTAGGTAAACTAAAATGCTAAAGTTTAAAATCTGTGTTTTGTGTGATTGCTTATAAACTGCCCAGATTCAGTAAGTCATAAAATCAATAGGCAAACTGATTAGGTATCCACTTCCTTACCTTAATGAAAATGCCGCGTATCCTTCTTTGTGCTCATCTAGATATCCTGCTATAGGACTTTAAATCGTTAAAAAATTGTTTGTCTAAGACGTGTAGTTGTTTGCTTATTTGTGGAGGTAAATGTGATCCCCCTTAACTGCTCCTATTATGTGACAGTCCTACCTGTTTTGTTAGACGCCTAGTTTTCTCCTTTTTAAACACCATAAGTGAGTCTAGAACCACCTTAACTAAGTCCTAAGCACCTCCAGGACCATAGGTAAGGGACGGGTAATGCACGCATAGCGTACGTATTCAATTAGAACCGCTTTGATAATAATTAAGGGGAGGGTAATTGGGTAGTAAATGTTATGATGACATGTGTGCTAATGCTACGCGTAACACCTCCCTTTAAAGAAAGTTCACCGAGTATTGCACAGAAGTGATCCTATAGGCTAATAAACTTAGGACCCCCTTTATTCCCATTTTGAAATGATCTCTATTTGTTTAAATTGTTTTATGACTAATTCACTAAAATGAGTTTGGTCGGGACCCACCGTTATGGACCTCGAGGGGTGCTTAACACCTTCCCCTCAAGGTAATTTCGAGCCTCTACCCAATCTCTGGTAACGAAACCAGTTTATGAGTTACTTGCATTAGGTTCCCTAACACACCTTAAATCCGTTAGGTGGCGACTCTTTAAATTCCATATCCCTTCCAAAAAAGAAATGAGTTGTCCCAAAAGATGTCGAAACTCGGACTCCGCGAGGAAAAGGGGGCGCAACAGCATGGCGAATCTGCTGGGGATAACTAGGCTCTTACCATGACAAATTTGTTTTTGTGAATTAGTCTAAACGTACTTTATTCTGCTGATACATGTGCACCCTTTCCCTTTACCTTTCCCTTTATGTGAACTTAATTTGTTTACTTTCAAGTATTTATGATTTCCTTTGCTACGAAACTAACTTGTCTCTTTGTTTTATTTTTCTTAACTTTCTTTCAATTATTAAATACCGCATTTACAATTTTCCTAACGTGCAAATATGTGACAACATGATATTTATTGTTGCATAAAAATATCATATTCCACTCGTGCGTAATCAATCCTATAGAAACGCTTGTTGAGTGGTTGCGCTCTTCCTATATATCACCCCTTAAATTTGGAAAGGCTTATTAGCGATAAAACTACTCTGATAATAATTGTCCATGCATCATGGTTAAACTTAGCCGAGTTAATATATTGTCCACTTCATAACCCTTTAAGCCAAACCTTATCCAAAAGTCCACTGGGGTTTCCATAATTCCAACGGACGCAACCACATTTTGTTCATTAATTTTGTAGAGCTAAATGCCAATATGCTAATCATTGATGTATAAATAGTCGAATCAGGAGGGGGAAAAGGGTCTAACCTTCTTTATTTTGCAGAAAATGAGGCACGAGGTCCCCAGGTTCGGCATGGTCCGCAATATACCACCACTGCTACTGGACTGGTGGGAAGACTTTTCCTGGAGTGACAAAAAAACATGTGAGAAAAGTCCTGGGAAATTTACCTTCTCTGTTAGACATCCAACGAAACAACATGATGATTGAAGCTGCAACTATGTTTTGGGATAGTGAAAGGTTTGTGTTTCGCTTTGGGAACATAGAAATAATCCCACTCCTAGATGTAATAGGGGGATTTGTCGGGCTGCCTTGGGATAGTCGTGGGCTATTTGTGCCGAAAAATTGCACTGGTAAGGGGTTTCTAAAGATGATAGGCCTGAAGAAGAATGCAAAATTAGAGTGCCTAAAGAGATATTCTATACCATTTGACTACTTGTATGAGAGATACGGTCATAGCAAGTCCTACCGTATTTTCCATGATGATTTTTCCATCACTTCCTTGGGTCATTTTCACCGCTGAGTTTTTGTGTTCCTTGTTTGTTCTTGGGCATGATAGTGTTCCCAATGAAAGGGGACATAATTCACACCAGACTTGCTATGGTAGCCAAAACTTTAATGGAGGGAACCGAGGGACAAACATACACCATAGTCCCTATGATTATAGCTGACATTTACAGGGCTTTGGACTGCTGCTAGAAAGGATTCAAGCATTTCGAGGGTTGCAGATTGCTGTTGCAGCTGTGGTTATTAGAGCATCTCAAAAAGAGTCAATATCGTCAGGAGTTCCCACAAAGGGCTTGGAATGATCACATAGCCTTCCGCCACTATAAGAAGATGACTTATATCCCGGGTACATCTGCTAAACCAGAAACTACTAAGGAAAGGGTGGAGTTTTTCAACAATCTGACCGAGGATCAAGTCTAGAGGATGTTTGAATGGTTCCCTACTGACGAGTCATCATCAGGTCTAGGGACGCTCCTTACTTGGTTTTGATCGGGTTAAGGGGAATATACCCTTATATTCCCATCAGGGTTATGAGACAAGCAGGCAGAAAGCAGATCATACCGCGGGTTGCAAAGATGAGTCATTTCCGGGCGGATTTTTAGGATGACGACATCCCTTGCAGGTGCCATGCTCAGCATATGTGGCACTCAAAGATCATTGTGGAGAAGGACACCATCGAGCCAGACAGGTATCATGCGGGACATGCCCCTTTCTACCCGGCCTGGTTATTGGACAACGTAGCTGGGATAGTGGATCCAGGACTCGGTCGGGGAAACAGGTTCATAGCTGAAGATGCTGAGACCCATATAAAATACAACAAATTACGCAAGAGGATTCATGACTCCGAGGCCGAACATTAGGAGATACACGAGACGAACATGAGACTTCTCAATGACTTGAGAGAGATGGCTATCACCTCCAACGAAAGGTTAGAATATCTGGAGCAGGGTTTGATGGAACTAGAAGAGAAGATAAGAAAGAGGGTTGCCGATTGCCTGATGCTAAAGGAAGCGAGGGAGGACATTTAGCCAGAGTCTACCTGTTGCTGGGCCTGCGCGATCTGTGGAACCTGGTTGATGGAGTTAGGAAGATCAAGCCTTGGGAAGGTCCTTCTAGGACCAAGTAGATTAGATTTTTTTGTTTTTTCAATGTAATAAGGCCAAATGTCAGTGGTGACTTATCTTTTATTATCTTAGTGTCGTGTTGGATTTACCTATTTTTATATTAATGAAATGAGGCAATCATTGGCATTTAGGTTCTCCAAAACAACATGTCGCTAGGCCTACCTTGGGCGCAACGAGGTTCCCAAATTAGAACGCGAATTTATATTCCCGCAATATGTGTTTAAATACCACAAATATTTTTTCTCAAAACTCTTACTGACTTGGCTACCTTTTTGTTTTTCTTTCTTTCTTTTTGATTATTCCCATTCCCCAAAGGTTGGTTCGCGCATAGTGGCATCATCAGCTTATCAGAGAAAATCCAGGGCCCTCCACCTTCTCCTCCTCATAGTCCACCAAAAGGCAAAGAAAAATAAAAAATGGATGACTTGAACGTCATCAGAAAAGACAACAATACAGATGTTGAACACGCGAAAGCTTCCGATGGTCAGGGTACTCAGGCCTCAAATGATGCGGTCTCACGGCTTGAGCAGAGAATACTAGAACTTCAGGGTGAGCATGAGCAGGTCCGGAGCTTAGAAAACCTCTCCCTCACACTCAACATCCCAGACGTCAACCACCCAAACACCCAGAACCTCGTACCACCTCAAAACTCACCTAACAAACGCCCACAGAATCCTCCAACACCTCACCATTAGTCGACCCCATCGCAGAATCAAACTATCCCTCCAAAATATCAACAACACACCTACCATACTCCAAAAACACCCCACAAATTATTCCCGAACCACAAAACTCCACCAATGATCACCATTATACCCAAACTCCCAGTCACCAAAACAACCCCATTTACGTAGAAATTGTACCTCACTCCACTCAACCCATATCATATACACCAGAATCCACTGAGAAGGACCTTCTCATTAAAAACATGGTCGAGGACCTCAAGAAGTTGACAAGTCGGGTTTAGGACGTCGAAGGAGGTGAAGGATAGAAAGTATGAACTACGAAGAAGTATGCATACAACCAGATGTAGAACTGCTTGAGGGTTACAAACCTCCCAAGTTCGAAATTTTTGACGGAGCAGGTGATCCCAGGGTTCATCTAAGGACTTATTGTGACAAGCTCGTGGGGGTCGGGAAAGATGAAAGAATATGAATGAAGCTCTTCATGAGAAGTCTTACCGGAGATGCTTTGTCTTGGTACATAAGCCAGGATCCTAAGAAGTGTGCCAACTGGGTGAGCATGGCGTCCGACTTCATGGACACTCGAGTTTAATACAGAAAATGAGTCGGATGTTTTGTATATCTAGAACTTAAAGAAGAAGAAAATTGAGACCTTCCGCGAGTATGCTACTAGTTGGAGGTCAGAAGCAGCCAAGGTCAGACCGACATTGGATGAGGAATAGATGAACAAGTTCTTCGTAATGGCACAAGATCCACAGTACTACGAAATATTGATGGTTATTGAAAACCATATGTTCTCCGATATCATTAAACTCGGAGAAAAGATTGAAGAGGGCATTAAGAGCGGTATGGTGGCAAACTTTGAGGCACTGCAGGCCACAAATAAAGCATTGAAATCAAGGAGTATATCAAAGAACAAAGACGTGGGAACAGTAATGGTCGCCCATGGACCCAAAACTCCATTTGTATATCAGGCCTCTCCACCCACATACCAAACACCTCCACCCAGCCACTGCTTACCACACATACAATTCCCAACCATCCTACTTTCAGTGACCTCCAACTCGTCCAAATTACCGAAGAGCCCGGCCTAACTTTGACCATAAACCACCAAAACAATACACCGCCATTGCTGAACACATTGACCAATTGTATGAAACATTAAAGGTTGTTGGCTACGTCACCCCTATTCCTGTTGTGGCCATGGAGAATTCATCCCAACGGGTCAATCCAAACAAAACCTGTGCATATCATTCTGGTATTAAAGGGCACACCAATGATGAGTTCCGGACATTGAAGGATAAGATCCAAACCTTGATTAATAATAAGGTCATCCAGGCAAAGGAAGCTCCCAACATCCGCAACAACCCCCTCTCAGATCATAGGGGTTAAGGTATTAACTTGATAGAAACAGATGAGGAATGGGATCCTGTGGGATCAATTGGACTTATCAAAGAGGGTGACGATCATAAGAAACCCGCAGTCACGCTAAATCGTATTATAGTACAGATACAGTGGCTAGTGGAGATTGAGGTAACCGCATCTATTCCATTTGAAGTTGAGGTAGCACCGCATGTAGCTGCACATGTTCCGTTTGAGGTAGAAGTAGCCACACCTTTCACAGTGACGGTATCAGCCACGCTACCCTTCAGCACCAAGGTTCTACCCAGGGATTATGTGGCCGAAGCTAAGAGAAAAGGAAAGGCCAAAATGGAAGAATCCGGCGTTGTGCAAGGGATGACCAGAATAGGACAAGTTTATACACCAAAGAATTTGGGAGAGTCTATTAAGCAGGCCTCCAACAAACCGCCTATCATTGAAACCGGTCCGGATTACCTTTGGAGGAAAGTACAAGCGAGAGATTACCCTTTTGTTGATCATTTCAACAAGACTCTCACTCAGATATCTATCATGTCGCTGCTACAAAATTTAGAGGCACACAGGAATGATCTCTTAAAGTTCTTGAGTAAAGCATATGTACCTAATAACATCACTGGTGGAGAAATTGCCAATATGGTAGGACAGGTGCTAGAAAGCCACAAAATCACCTTTCACGAAGAAGAACTGCCACCTGAGGGTTTGAATCCCAATAGGGCATTGCACATCATAGTGCAGCGCGAAGACAAGTTCATTGCCAGAGTTCTCATCGACGGAGGATCCAGTCTCAACATTTTCCCATTGACAACACAGAAGAGGTTGGGCGAAGGCCTGCATGAGATACGGGAAGGAACTATGAATGTAAAAGCATTCGATGGGTCTTAAAGAGCTACCATTGGAGAGACTAATATGTGTCTGCAGATGGGGCCTACATGGTTTGGTGTCGAGTTCCATGTACTGGACATATCTGCCTCTTACAATATGTTGTTGGGACAACCATGGATACATGCCACTGGGTCTGTAGCAACAACTCTGCATCAAGTTGTGCAGTTCGAGTGGAACCACCAGGAAGTGATTATTCATGGAGATGGGAGCAACCTCATTTACACTTGTCAGACCATCCTTGTGGTTGATAATAAAAGAAATCTAGGTGGAGAAACCTACCATCGTATCGAGCGGGTCAACACGATCGAGAAAGATAAATGGTGGAGTAGTAAGATAGTGTCACGACCCGAAATCCCACCTTCGGGCCACGACTGCGTCTAACGTTGAATCCGCTAGACAAGCCAACATTTGAACTAAATAAACTCATTAACAACTAAAATGAACAGGATGACAAGGGCAGCTATAATTAACAATATGAAAGTTAACAAAATTACAAAAATAATATAGCAAGCTTCGAAGTAAAACGCATAAATATAACCCAGAACTGGTGTCACATACTCACGATTTGTCTATGAGATTACTAAATACAGTGGTCTGAAAATAAGTACATATGATTGTCTTTGAAACTATAAGATAAGACAGAGCTGAAAGTGAAGGGTAGAAGGGGACGCCAAGGCCCACATACATTTGCGGGTCTACATCGATGTCTCCTGTAGGAACTGATGGAATGCTCCGACCGTCAGCGACCACCGGGTCCGGTTGCGTAGTCTGCACAACATAAAGAAGTGCAGGTGTAGCATCAGTACAACCGACCCCATGTCCTGAGTAAGTGCCGAGCCTAACCTCGGCGAAGTAGTGACGAGGCTAGGACCGACAACATGTATACATACCTGTGCAATTCTATATAATAACAGGAAAATATCGACGGAAATAAGCAAGTAAAAACAGATACGGGGAGAAACATGTTGGGGATAAGAGGGGCAACAAATACTAGCATAGTGGAACAGGGTAACAACTGAAATGTAACAGTAAAAGCAAGAATTTAACGCCTCAGAAAAGATAATGAATAACACAAGGCACGACATGTCCCCTCGTGCATCACCTCACAAATCACTCAGCACGGAATGTCCCCTCGTGCATCAAACAGTAACACATCGGCTCAGCATGTCCCCTCGTGCGATAAATAATAGACAATAAACACGACATGTCCCCTCGTGTGATAAATAATAAACAATCAGCACGGCATGTCCCCTCGTGTGATAAATAATAAACAATCAACAGGGCATGTCCCCTCGTGTGATAAATAATAAACAATCAGCACGGCATGTCCCCTCGTGCGATAAATAATAAACAATCAACACGGCACGTCCCCTCGTGCGATAAATAATAAAAAATCGGCATGGCATGTCCCCTCGTGCGATAAATAATAAACAATCAACACGGCATGTCCCCTCGTGCGATAAATAATAAACAATCAGCAATATAATGTGCAACTAATAATAAGAAATCACAAATGTACACAAATACTCAATAAAATTCTATCGTCTCGCCAAGGGATCCAGTTATAACCAAACTCGCTCAGAAATACAATTTCAACAGTAAAAGCTTCAACTGAAAAATTAATCAATAATTTCCCACGTCATGAAACAACGTCAATGTATCACTCCTAAATCACCAATTATTCATAGTATAGAGAATATCAAGAACACGGTACAATTCATCACAACTGACTCACGGGCATGCTTGACCGCAACATATAGGCACTCGTCACCCCACCTATACGTTGGACATGAATTACACATAGCAAATAAGACTCTATACCTAATCCCTCAAGCTAAGGTTAGGCCAAACACTTACCTCAGCTCAAAAATGCAAGTCAAGCTTCAATCACAACCTTTCCTCTCGAATCCAACTCCGAGTCGATAATATCTACATAATTGATTTATTAGCATCAATAATTACTCAATAAACCAATTCCAAAGCCTAATTATACATTCCCTATCATTCTTCGAAAAATACCACAATTCGACCCCGGGCCCGCATTCTCGAATCCCGAAAATTCTCAGAGGAATCACTCACCCATAGCCTAAGGATCATTAATATGAAGTTTCTACTTGAATTAATAGCATTAAACGGACCATACGCCAATTTCTTAAGAGCCCTAAATTTTCTACCCAATTCTTGATTTTCCATTAATTTAGTAGGTAATCCCATTAATTATTCATGCATGAAACTAGTATTAGGAAGGAATTAAGTTACCTTAACAGTAGCTAGGCCGTGGTGTGCTCCTCCCAAACTCACAAGTCTCTAATGGGGTTTTTGGTATGAAGGGAATGAAGAAATCCAGAGTTTTTGGCATTTAAAACAGTCTGGCCTACAGGGATTCTGCACCTGCGGCCTTGGGACCGCACCTGCGGCCTTGGGACCGCACATGCGATCCCGCACCGGCGAGAAAAAAATCACACCTGCGGAAAATGGCAAGGCAGCCTGGGGTTGCACCTGCGGATCTGGAGACCGCACCTGCGGCTCTGCTCCTGCGAAAAAGGAACCGCACTTACGGAACCTCCACACCTGCGAGGCTGGGCAACCGCACCTACAGTCACACCAGCAACAGCTGTACCATCAGTTGTTCCAGCTGGTTTTTAGCCCCGTTGGGTGTCCGGAAGGAACTTGGGCCCATCCGAGACCCCGTAAAAATATACCAACAAGTCTTAATTCATAATACGGACTCGCTCGAGCCTATGGAACACCCAAAACAACGCTAAATATCAAAATCACATCCCAAAACCCCTAAAATCCTAACTTAAGAAACTTCAAGTTCTTTATTCTATAACAATGCGCCGGACCGACCTATACAACTCGGAATGACACTAAATTTTGCTGGCAAGTTATAAATGACATAACGGTACTATTCCTGGTCTCGGAATCACTTTCGGACCTCGATAACATAAAATCACGCTCCAAACCAAATCTTCAAATTTAAGGGAATACTTATAACTTCATTAACTCTCAATTTCCCATTTTTGATCTGAAACACGTCAAATCAAGTATGTTCCTTACCAAATTTCATAGATGACTCAAATAACACATATTGAACCTGTTCCAGCTCCGAAACCATAATACGGGCCTGGCAACAAAGTTTTCACATCGAGGTTCATTTTCATAAGCATTTATTATTTTCAGAAAACACTTTTCTTTAAAAATTCATTTCTCGGATATGGGACCTCGGAATTCGATTCCGGGCATACGCCCAAGTCCCATATTTCCCTACAGACCCTCTGGGGCCGTCAAATCACGGGTCTGGGTGCGTTTACCAAAAATGTTGACCAAAGTCAACTTTATTCAATTAATTATCATAAATTCAACTCTTTATCAAGTTTCCACATAAAGGCTTCCCGGCTACGCGCCTGGGCTGCGCACGCACATTGAGGTGAGATTAACGGAGGCTTTTGAGGCCTCAAAATGCAGTCATAATCAAATTTACCTAGGATGACCATTTGGGTCATCACAATCTCCACCTCTAAAACAAACATTCGTCCTCGAACGGACATAGAAAGGTATCTTAATCGGGGAAAAGGTGGGGAAATCGGCTCCGCATATCAGACTCGGACTCCCAAGTAGCTGCCTCAACAGGCTGACCTCTCCACTGAACACGAAACGAAGGATAACTCTTCGATCTCAACTGACGAACCTGTCGAGCCAAAATGGCTACCGGCTCCTCCTTATAAGACAAATCCTTGTCCAACTGTACACCGCTGAAATCAAGTACATGAGATGAATCCGCAATATACCTCCAGAGCATAGACACATGAAACACCGGGTGCACGGCTGATAAGCTCGGCGANAACCTCATCACGCCCTTCATAGGCGACACTCGAAGAAATACCCGGTCTCCTACCATAAAGGCCAAATCTCGAACTCTACGATCCGCATAACTCTTCTGCTTGGGCTGAGATGTACGAAGTCTATCCTGAATAATCTTCACCTTTTCCAACGCATCCTGGACTAACTCGGAACCCAACAATCTAGCCTCCTCCGGCTTGAACCATCCAACTTGAAACCGACACCGTCTACCGTACAACGCCTCATACAGAGCCATCTGAATGCTCGACTGATAGCTGTTGTTGTAGGCAAACTCAGCTAAAGGAAAGAACTGGTCCCATGAACCACCAAAATCAATAACACAAGCCCGCAACATATCTTCCAAGATCTGAAAAGTACGCTCAGACTGTCCGTCCACCTGAGGATGAAATGATGTGCTCAACTCAATCTGTGTGCCCAACTCTCGCTAAAATACTCTCCAGAAATAGGAGGTAAACTGAGTACCTCTGTCTTATATAATGGATAAGGGCACACCATGCAATCGAATAATCTCTCTCATATATATCCTTGCCAACTTCTCCGCTGAATATGAAACTGATACCGGAATGAAGTGCGCTGACTTGGTCAGCCTATCCACCACAACCCAAACCGCATGAAACATCCTCTGAGTCCGTTGGAATCTAACTACTAAGTCCATGGTGATACGCTCCCACTTCCACTCAGGAAGCTGAATCTGTTGCATCAAACCACCGGGTCTCTGGTGCTCGTACTTAACCTGCTGACAGTTCAAGCACCGAGCTACGTAAGCTACAATATCCTTCTTCATCCTCCGCCACCAATAATGTTGCCGCAAGTCCTAGTACATCTTTGCGGTGTCCGGATGGATGGAATACCGGGAACTATGGACCTCCTGTAGTATCAACTCATGAATACCATCAACATCAGGTACACAAATACGGCCTTGCATCCGCAGAACTCCCTCATCATCAACCGTAACCTGCTTGGCACCTCCGTGCCGGACTGTATCTCTAAGTACACATAAATGACGATCATCATACTGCCTGGCCCGAATACGGTCGAACAATGAAGAACGGGCCACGGTATGGGCCACCACACTGCCAGTCTCAGAAACCTCCAACCTCACAAATCTGTTGGCTAGAGCCTGAACATCCAACGCAAGAGGTCGCTCCCCGACTGATAAATAAGCTAGATTGCCCATACTGACTGACTTCCGGCTCAAAGCATCGGCCACCATATTGGCCTTCCCCGGATGATAAAGAATAGTAATATCATAATCCTTCAATAACTCTAACCACTTTATCTGCCTCATGTTCCACCCCTTTTGCCTTAATAAATACAGTAAACTCTTATGATCCGTAAACACCTCGCAAGGCACACCATACAAGTAATGCTTCCAAATCTTCAATGCATGAACAATAGCTGCAAGTTCCAGATCATGAACTGGATAGTTCTTTTCATGAATATTCAACTGACGAGAAGCATAGGCTATAACCTTGCCATCCTGCATCAACACTGCACCAAGCCCAACCCGTGACGCATCACAATACACGGTATACGGTCGTGATCCTGTAGGCAAAACTAACAATGGTGTTGTGGTCAAGGCCGTCTTGAGCTTCTGAAAGATCGCCTCACACTCATCCGACCACCTGAACTGGGCCACTTCTGGGTCAACCTGGCCATCGGGGCTGCGATAGATGAAAATCCCTCCACGAATCGACGATAAGAACCTGCTAAGCCCAAGAAACTCTGCATCTCTGTAGCTGAAGTGGGCCTAGGCCAATCTCTGACTGCCGAAATCTTATTGGGATCTACCTGAATACCCTCTGCCGAAAAATATGGCCCAGAAATTCCACCGAACTCAACCAAAACTCACACTTGGAGAATTTGGCATACAACTGACTATCCCTCAGAGTCTTGAGGACAACTCTAAGGTGCTGCTCATGCTCCATGTAAAGACCCGTAAAATTTCTTGCTTAAAATAATGCCCGAATAAGTCCCCGAGTTGTTATCTCCAAGGAAATTCTTAAAACGGACCTTGATTTTTGTAAAAGTACCCCGGGAATTGGAAGAATTTAATTTTTCCAGAAATTGGGTGTTATGCGATGCACTATGCGATCGCATAACGTGTATGCGGACAGCAGAGTGGTCGCAAACACAGGCAGATCGCTGCCCAACTGAAGGGGTGATATGTGACGCATAATGCGATCGCATAACGTGTATGTGGACCGCATAGTGGTCGCATACCAGGGCAGAATGTTTTCAAAATTTGTCCCACCTGGGGGCCATTCTACGGTCCAATATGCGGACCGCATGTCAGGAATGCGATCGCATTCCTGACCGCATATTCGACACGGTCTTTTAATTTTCTAAATTTTTATACCCTACCCCAGTTTCATTTAACCCCTGCCCCCTTTCATTTTAACAAGTTTTCTGAACAAAATAGAGAGAAGGAAAGGAGAGTTCTTGAGAAAGGAAGTGGTCCTTCCATCAAAGTGATTTTCAAGGTCTCTCAGGCCTGGTAATTCGAGTAATCTCCTTCTTCCCCATTCTAGCAGGTAAGGGTTCCCAACCCCTTTTTTTTT
>ML245908.1:47614-109040 GCA_005239495.1 Nicotiana undulata | reverse complement strand
TTGCACAGAGAGATGGGTACTCAGATTGATCTCAGCACAACATTTCATCCACAGACTGATGGTAAGTAGGAGCGTACAATTCAGATATTTGAGGACATGCTCAGAGCATGTGTTCTTGACTTTGGCCGAGTTTGCTTACAATAATAGTTATCAGTCCAACATCAAGATGGATCCATTTGAGGCTTTATATGGTCGGCGATGTCGTTCTCCTATCGGGTGGTTTGAGCCTCGTGAGGCTAAGTTATATGGTATAGACCTAGTGAGAGATGCTTTAGAGAAGGTGAAGTTAATTCAGGAGAGGCTCCGCACAACACAGTCCAGACAGAAGAGCTACGCGGATCAGAGGGCACGTGATGTGTCATTTATGGAGGGAGATAAGGTTCTGCTGAAGGTTTCACCGATGAAGGGTAGTCTGAGATTCAGGAAGAAGGGAAAGCTGAACTGGAGGTTCATAGGTCCTTTCGAGGTATTGAGGCGAGTTGGAGAGGTTTCTTAATGAGCTTGCCTACCTCCCAGCTTATCGGGAGTCCATCTGGTATTCCACGTATCTATGCTCTGGAGATACCACACCGATTTTTCTAACGTTTTTGATTTCAGTACTATTCAATTGGATGAGAGGTTGGGCTACGAGGAGGAGCCAATTGCAATTATTGATAGACAGGACCGCTAGTTGAGATCTAAGAGAATTTCTGCTATAAAGGTTCAGTGGCGGGGCCAACCGGTCGAGGAGGCAACTTGGGAGTACGAGGAGGACATGCGGAGCAGATACCCACACTTATTCAGCACTTCAGGTATGATTCGAGACCCGTTTGGGGATGAACGTTTGTTTAAGAGGTGGAGAATGTAACGAGCCGACCAGTCGTTTGCGTATTCAGACCCCGTTACCCTAAATAAGACTTCCCGTAACAGCTTATCGTGATTTGTGACTTGCTGGGACGGGTGATTAGGGATTTTGAAGTGTTTAGAATAGTATAGGAACACGTGGTTCCTTAAGGTTGGCTTTTAAAGCCAAGTTTGACTTCGGTCAACATTTTGAGTAAACGACCTCGGAATCGAGTTTCGACGATTCCAAAAGCTTCGTATGATGATTTCGGACTTGTACGTATGTTCGAAATGGGTTTTGGATGACCCGCGAGCGTTTCGATGCCAAATAGCGAAATAGAGTTTCCTTAAGTTTGAACTTTGGTTTGGAACGTGATTTCATGTTATCGAGGTCCGAACGGAATTCCGAGATCGGGAATAGTTCCGTTAAATCATTCATGACTTTCCTGCAGAATTTGGTATCATTCCGAGTGGTATAGGTCTGTTCGGCGTATTGAAACCTAATTCAAAAACTTAGAAATTCTTAAGTTTGATTCTAGGGGTTTTGAGGGGTGATTTTGAGATATAACGTTGTTTTGGGTGTTCCGAAGGCTCGAGCGAGTACGTATTATGATTTAGGACTTGTTGGTATGATTGCACGGGGGCTCGGGTGGGGCCAGGTGCCTCCCGGACATCAAACGGAGCCATAAACCAGCAGCTTCAACTGCTGGTGCACCAGATCTGGTGTGACCGCAGGTGTTGTTGCCCAAGTCGCAGGTGCAAGACCGCCCCTGCAATCAAGGCTCCGCAGGTGCGACCCCCAGGGGAGCTGGTCCAAACTGCAGGTGCGGACCTCCTTCTGCAGGCGCGGACCTACTGGTGCGGGACTTCCTCCGCAGGTGCGGCCCCAAGCCTCCTAGGCCACTTCCGCAGGTGCGACCTTTGGCTCGCAGGTGTGAGACCGCAAGTGCAGTCCTCGAGCAGCAGGTGCGAGATCACTGAAGGCAGTGAGCTCATTTAATACGGGACATAACCATTTTTCACCATTTCTTCTCCTCCATTGGCGATTTTGAGAGCTTTCAAGAGGGTATTCGGCCTAGCTACTAAGAGGTAAGTAATTTCCATTTAAATGTTGGTTTATTACATCAAACTTAGGTAGATTAACATCTAATTAGTGGAAATCAAAAGGGTTAGAGTGAAAACCTAGGGTTGATGAACTTTAGGGAATTTCACCACTTTTCTACCATGAAATCATACAAACATTATATATTATTGATTCTTAGGCTATGGGTGAGCGTTATCTTCAAATATTTCCGGAATCCGAGCATGTGGGCCCGGGGGTGTATTTTGGGATTTCTTCAAGAATAGTGAATTTACTAAATAAGTAGGAGAATTTCCATACTTTGAGCATGCATTGACATATTTATATATCATTTGACTAGTTTCGAGTCCTCGGGTGTAATATTTGGAGTTTCGAGCGCGTTCTTGATCGGGAAGTAGATTCTACGCGAGGTGAGTCTCCTTTCCAACCTTGTAAGAGGGAATTGTCCCCATAGGTAAATGTAAACGATTGAATTGTCCTTATTTGCGAGGGCTACGTACGCGCAAGGTGACGAGAGTCCGTGCGTAGCGACTACTCTGTTGTGTCGAGTAGAATTTAGGATTTCACAAGCATGCCTTTATGTGCCTTACCTGTATCCTTACATGTATTCCTGGTTGCTTATTATCCTTGAAATTGGCATGAGAATTTCGGAAGCTATGTGTAAGTTTAAGTGCTTAAATCTCTGAATATAAGAATAATCCATGATAAATTCCTGAAATTTCCTGACGAATTCTGTGTATGTCTACGAGCACCCGTGTCGTATGTATGATTCGCGATCGGGGTAGCCCTATATTTATGTCAACCGCGTCACATGATTGATTCGCGAGCGGGGTAATGGATGCATCCATGGTTCGTGCCGCTCAACCCTCGGCAGTGCATATTTATTTTTGCGTCGGTTCGTTATGTGCTATGTATTTGACTGAGAGTCTTGCTATTTATAAATAAATTTTCCCACGTGTAAGGGGAATTTGAGACTTTTGCGGCAAGTATTGTTTGATTCATGAGAATAAATTGCAGTTTTATATAATTGATACTTCATGCCTTGCTACTTTCATGACTACTTTTCTGTTTAGCCTTACTTATCCATGTTATTGGTTATTGACCCTAGTAAGTATCACGTCTACCTCTCGTCACTAGTTCTTCGAGTTTAGACGGGATACTCACTGGGTACATATTTGTTTATATGTACTCATGCTACACTTTTGTACTTAATTGTACATGTTCTGAGGGTTTTGCACCTGGTCACTATTCCGGTGTCCGCCACTGAGAGATCCATCTGGGTTAGACTACAAGGTGAGCTTCTCTTCCTGGCGTTCCGCAGTAGCACTGTGGAGTTTCCATTACTGTTGGATATTCTGTCCACCCTTCCAGACAGTTGTACATCTATTTTTTTTATTTTGTATATTCCACTAGTCGCCTGTGGATTTGTGACACTAGGTCTTGGCACACGTAGTTGATTCACTAGTATTATGCTACTCTGTTTTATGCTGGCAAACGATTTTTGAGTTACTTTAAATCACTTTGCCTCACATCCTCACTTTCATTTAAGGACTGCTTAAATTAAAACTGGACAAGTATTTGAACATCTCATTAATTTAAGTAATTTCATTAGCAAACTAGTGTTGGCTTGCCTGACTTCGGCGTTGGGCGCCATCACAACCTGAACAGGAATTTGGGTCATGACAGTTACGATATTGAAAACTCAGAAAATTCAGAACATATAAGACGAATTGAAGAGATAGATTTCTATTTGCATTTCTTAAGAGTCACTGAATATAGAGCACTTATTTTGGAATCATAGCAAGTGTTTACAAGTTTCATACGAGCGCCTTTGAACTATAAACTTTATACCTATTCATTAGACAGTTCGTTTTGGAGACGAAAGAAAAGATTTTCTTTTTGTTGTTTTGTAAAACATAGGAATTTTGTGAAACAAATATTTTCAAGCCTATAGTCCTCAAGATGAACTCGTTTCTTATACGTTTATATTGAGATTGTACAAAAGGGGATGGGTTTTTGACCATAATCAAACGATTATGGTAATTACCAAAATGAAAAGCTGACTTAGTTTCATGAAATGGAAAAGGCATAAACCGAATATAATTTTAGTTCAGTCCCTTCTTTACAACTAGTACAAAAGAAAACTAGTTTATTACATTCTTGTTTCCTACTGTACATTTCCAATAGTAAAATATAAAATAACAACAAAGGAGTAATGTAAATCCGCTGCTGCTCTTGTGCGAGCTAGCAACCCCTTCATGTCTTCAGTTTGTGTTTCCACAGAACTTTGGTCACTTTAGGCATTCTCTAAGGAGTGAATTTTACCATTTATAGATTCAGATCCCCTTCCTTGATGCCTTCTCACCAGTTTTGACTCTTTACATAACAACCTAACCATTAAGTATTAACCACAAGTTTTGACTCCATCTACCCTAATGCAGATTATTTCCTAATATGAAACTGTGAGTATTAACCACACATTTATGCACATATAATCTGAAACAAACAACATATGCCTGCAAGAGGAGTACTAAAATCAAGACAACACTTATCATACTCACAAACTCATTATCATACCAATAGACATCCAAATTATCACATTTTTGTACAAAACAGAAGAAAGAACTTCAGTTACCAAGAGCAGCCAATTTTACACAGCAAGTAGAGGATAAAGGTTCAAATCCAAAATTTTATTAAACAAATGAACCGTTACATACCTTTCAGAGAGAAAATATAACAAACGAGAACTTGACCAAATAAAGGTCAAGTGAAGATGGTGGTTAGCAAAGAGAAAGAAGATCTCAGCAGCAGCAAACAACTGAATCCCCCAGTGACAACCAAAACCCAGAAAATCTTCTTAGAAAAAAAAAAACAAGTAAGAACTCCCTATGACTCTTCAAATCGAAAATGCCAGGAAGAAATAGACAAAGAGAAGCTGAAAGACGAGATGCTGATGATTTCCTTTTAAGAAACGATTACAAATTTCTTTTTCTATTCTTTCCTTTTCTACTGATGTTTTTTGAAGTTTTTTACTGTTTTGAGCAACAACTGCTCTTTTCCAAAATTTTGTGTGTCTTTTGAGAGTGAGAGGACCTATCTTTATATAGGATGTGTAAGGGTCAGCATATTGGGGGAATATTCTTCCCTAAAATTTTGAAAAGCTGTCAGATTAGTACAACACCTTTTAACAGCCTTGATACAGCTGTTAGGACAACTGTCCATTCAGAATTTTTACCCCTATTTTTACCTCTGATTTTATTTTTCTTTATTTCATTTTAGACCTTTATTTCTGTTCTAGAAACTTCTCAGGTAAGATCTTCACAATTAATATCCCCAAACTACCCTGCAAAGTTTCTGAAATTACCCTTGGTGTAACTAGGGTCAGGTCAATTGGGTTTACTATTAACTCTAGTTAGCCATTTAGGATTTTAAATGACTTAAAGGTGAGACTGATTGACCTATTTCAACTCAAACCTGATGAATTGGACTTAATTAGTCATTTAGGATTCAGATTACCTAATCAGACTTAATTAATTATTTTTACCTTTGGATTTCTTCCTTAAGCCTAACAGTAGCTTTGCATTTCAGATTTTACATAACTCACACTCTCAAGTCATTAGGGCAGGCAATGTTCTATGAGGCAATTTCAAGTGAATACCATAGTTTCTCCTAAATGAAAACAAACAAGGTATTCATGACTATAATTTGGCAAACGCAAGTGTGAAAAGTCGATGGAGTTCACTCAAAACAGCATACAAAGAAGTTTTATAGGATTTCATGATTACAGAACACATCAATAAACAGATAGCATAATGAACATGCTAGCATTACAAATATGGGAATCCATATGACATGAAGCAACAAATAAGCACATTCTAAGGCATGGTTCAATTTAGTTATCTATATACACAAAAATTATCAAAAGTCTTTTGCTAATGAGACAGGTTCAGCAAGGCTTAGATCAAGTGCTATCCAGTCTAATTAAGTAGTCGTTAACACAATTCAATTGCTAATACTAGAACAATTAGAGATTGCTAAGAATATCAATTACATTAACCAATGAGGACAACAGAAACACAATAGGCAATTCAAGCTTATTAAGATGCCATGTGCAAGAGGAAATCAACAAAGAACACAATGTAAACTTGAACAATTACAGAACAAGGAGGGCCAGTAATTACTGACCTTCTTTTGAACCAACAAATAAAGGACTCGTTTAGCCATTTTAGGAGTCAAACTCAGAACAAAAGAAAAAGAAAGAAATTAGAAATCAATGGTGATGTTGGATTGAAGGGTGAAATCAGAAAAATAGAGAGAGGATCGAAGAAGGGTTTTACCTGGGCATTAGGACAAAAATCAACCGCTAGCGGCTAGAATCCCATGTCCATAGGTCATTGCGTTTGACCACTAGACAACAGACGCCCATGGTGAGACTTCGAGAAAGCTTCGTGCATGCTCAAATTTGATAGAGCATAGGAGAGATTAAGCGGTTTTGTGGTTAATCTTGCAAGGTATGGGGTTGAACGGAAAAAGGGAATGGAGGAGGAAAAAAAGGACTGTGTCGGTTAGGGTTTTCAAATTCTCAGATCTGAAATAAATAGAAATCGGGTGGTTTTTGGTGAAAACTAATAGCAGGAGGTTGTTGAGGGTGAAGAGTAGGTTGTGGGATGAAATTTTGGCGTGGTTTGGTTAAGCTCTGCCGCCGGAAGCAATTTCCGATCGGCGGAGCAAGGCGGAGCACGGCGGAAGGATGGTTGTAGGACGGTGGTTCCAGGAAAAGCCCGGTGGGATGGGAGAGAAGAGAGAGATGGGTAAAGAGAGAGGGGGTGTTAGACTTGCAAAATGAGGGGGCTGGGGGTAATTAGGAAAGTTATATATCTGGTGATAATCAGTTCTCAGCCGTTGGATCTGGGAAGATCAACTACTGAGATCATTTAAGTTAATCAAACGGGGTCGTTTTTGGAAGCTGGGGGGTCAGGCCGGGTTAAGGATTTGGTTTTGGGCTGGGGCGTGTGGGATTCGTTAAGACTATCCTTTTGGGCCTAAGCAAGCTGAGCCCAGGTACTAATTAACACCTATAGCTAATTATATCTAGTTAACCCCTACACCCTAATTAAATCTTATAATTAATTAATCTTAATTAAACCTATTTAGATCTGAATAGAAGTGCAATAATTAATTCTAAACCTCATTTTTGCCCAATCACAAATTAATTACCAATAAACAATTAATTTTGTATTCCTAATTAAATCCATGATTCATTGGGATAATAATAAAAGAAATGATTATTTTTAGTAATTAGTTGTTAAAGCTACATTACCTCAGATAAACATCGTTCGTTTATTAATTAATTCGAATAATAAATTCATAATTTTAAAAAGGGTGAATTATGAATATGCAAATGCAAATAATTCACAATTAATCACTAAATTTCAACAAAATTAATTTATTGTACTGAATTTGTAGGAGTATGTGGTGGGTGAAAAATCACGTGCTCACAGCTGCCCCTCTTTGCTCAGAAACACGAAGAGTTTTCGGGCAAAGACAAAGTGAGCAGTCATGAACGTCTTTACCCATTCATATGCTCCATTGTGAAGCGTATTTGAAAAGTTTGACCGAACCCTGCTTCAAAGGTTGCCTACATATCCTTGGCTATAAAGGAATCAGGTCAGTGTAGTTCTGGAAGTTTTGGTAGCTGGGACTACCGAGTAATTGTGGTTTCACTGTTGCTGCTGTTACTGCTGACGATCTCTTTATTACACCACAATAACAAAACGAAAGACTAACTATACCTATTAGCCGCTAGTTACAAGATTCCTATCTAAGACCTGGTCTTGAGTCTTGATCTTCTGCTGACTCTGACCTGGATCTTGATGCTTGTTAGCTGCAGGTGCTGGTTTTGTCTTATCGTTCATCGGATCAAGGCAGGATATACTGGACGGATGACTTCAATCTCGTCCTGAATAGTCCATATCTTCCCCGTTTCTGCACTTTGGATTCAATCTTCCATTTTCTTCTTTTTTTTATTTTATTATTCTGGATCGAAACTTCTTGTTTTGGTCGTCTTGAGTCCTATGTCCTAAAAATGTAATCTGCACAAAATAAAAAACAAACGAACGAAATTTTCTGCCCCAGTTTTCACTAGGAAAATTTCGTGAGTTATTGTAAGGAAATCTACACTATTTTATTATTGAAAGCTATGAAAAGTCGGGAACAGTGCACCCTGAGTTATTGTAGACTAGGGAGTGGATATCCTTTATCTCAAAGTAAGGTCAACTAGGGGTTGGAGACCCTATGTTGCAAAATAAAATCAACTAGGGATTGTATACCCTATGTCGGAAAAATCATCAATTAGGGAATGTATACCCTTAATTGACTTCAACTAGGGAGTGTATACCCTATGTTGGAAAAATCATCAATTAGGGAATGTATACCCTTAATTCGCATTGACTAGGGAGTGTATAGCCTATGTCGGGAAAAATTATCAATTAGGGAATGTATACCCTTAATTGGCATCGACTAGGGAGTGTATACCCCGTGTCAGGAAAAATCATCAATTAGGGAATGTATACCCTTAATTGAAAAAACAAATCATCAATTAGGGAATGTATACCCTTAATTGGCATCGACTAGGGAGTGTATACCCTATGTCGGGAAAAATCATCAATTAGGGAATGTATACCCTTAATTGAAAAAGAAATCATCAATTAGGGAATGTATACCCTTAATTGGCATCAACTAGGGAGTGTATACCCTATGTCGGGAAAAACCATCAATTAGGGAATGTATACCCTTAATTGGAAAAGAAATCATCAATTAGGGAATGTATACCCTTAATTGGCATCGATTAGGGAGTGTATACCCTATGTCGGAAAAAATCATCAATTAGGGAATGTATACCCTTAATTTGCATCGGCTAGGGAGTGTATACCCTATGTCGGAAAAGGTGTAGCTAGGGTATGGATACCCTATACCACTTCAGGTTTGAGCTGTTTTCAACATTTATTTATTTTTAATTTTTTTGAATAAATGTGGGAAAGGATTTTGGAGAAAACTTCCCTTTTGGAGTTGTCGCTGTAGAGCTGCTTCTAGCTCTTACGCCTTTTCTCTTGGTTACACTTGCGGTTGCAAGGCTGCTCTGAATTGCACCTGTTTCCTTCAAACAAAGAACAATTTGTTAGCTTGAAACAGTGGCTGGTTTTGCGGCCTTGATTTTCAACAGCTTGATCTCAGTTCTTATGACGAAGATCTTGACCACTTGCTTGCTTGCCGGGGATTGGGTTTCGTCTCTAATCCCGGGGATTCTGGATTTCCATATTTTACCATGACGATCGGTCATGTAGGACCCAACATTTGACTTTATTTTGCCTTTGTAGGCCTTTCACTTGATTTTTCTTTTAGATTTCCAAAGTATCTAGGAAATTTTGGTCCCTCAAATTCTGCTGCATCGGTCTGTCTCGTGGGACTTAACCTTTCCCAACTTTTGTTTTGCCTTCATCGGCCTTCCATTTTTGATTTTCCCCCGTCTTTAATTTAAAGCACTTGGAGCACTTTGGCTTTTCAAACTTTTCCGAGAGGGTTAGCCACGTGGGCCTTAACCTTTCACTTCAATTGCCTTTATAGGTATTTCGATTTGATTTTCTCCCTTCAAGAGTTTTGTGTTTAAAGCATCGGCCGTGGCGGTCAGCCGGGATCGACTTGATGCCCCTGATGAGGCTCGGTGCCCTTTGCATGTTGGCTTGCGTCAAACGAGAACCCTGTAAATAATTTTTGCCATCCTTTCTTTGTTTTACCTTAGAAACAAAGTCAGACTGAAAGGGATTGAAAGAGAATAACAAAGAAACATAGACAATGAATTTTGACAAGAAATATCCCTTTTGGGGAAGAGAAGAATGACTTATCTGGAGTGTACGCGGCTTTCAATGAACATGACATGCGTCTTGGACTAGATGCATGATCTATATAAACCATCCGACTCTTAGAAATTCGTCACGACTTTTAACTCGAGGTTGAGAAACCTTGCCCCAGACCATGTCAATATCAGTGACCAATCGTCCTCTTTTCGATTAGTAGTGTCCTTTTTGGGTTTTCACCGACTAACCTCTCTCATTTCTCTTCTCGCCATCGCCCTGTAGTGCTCTTTGCGAGTTTTCACTAACAAGACTCTCTCATTTTTAATTTCTCTACTCACTGTTGCCTTATGGTGCTCATGTGGGTTTTCACCGATAAGACTCTCTCATTTTACTTTCTCTCATTGCTCGTGTCAGATCCAAATAGCTGTATCCTCTAATTCTGGCTTTTCTTTGACGATCGATCGGAAGTACTTGAACAGGACTTGGGTAAAAGAATTTGTATTGAATTACAACCTTGGAACTTTTCAGGAGAATCATTGCCGAATCTTAACACTTGCCCCAGCTTAAACTCTTGGGGGAATGTGGATTTTTATTTTGGTGTGGCTGAACCCTAGGGAGAGGCTGCCCATGTATCCTTTCGGAATCAAGTCAGACGTAGTTGAAACACTTTGTTTTTGTTTTGGTTTTTGTTTTGATTTTTTTTAACACTTCAAGTTCCAACGAGGGTAATCAAGGAAGAGTAACCGACTCAAAGGGTTTACAAAACTTGTAGTGTTTGGGGTAGCATGAATGAAATCCTTCGTCATTTCGATCATGAGTATCATTATCACAAAAAGGTCAAACATAATACCTTTTGACTGAATCTGCATTGACAGCCGTTTCGCGGTCATTTCCTTTGATGTCCTCCAAGTACAATGCTCCTTTTGGTAGCAATTTCCTTATGATGTATGAACCTTTCCAATTCGGGGCGAATTTTCCTTTCGCCTCTTCGTGCTGTGGTAGGATACGTCTTAAGACAAGTTGCCCCACTTCGAAGTTCCTAAGCCGCACTTTCTTGTTGTAGGCGCGGGCCATTCTTTGTTGGTACAACTGTCCGTGGCAAACTGCGGCCATTCTTTTCTCATCAATCAGAGTTAATTGTTCCAATCGGGTTTTGACCCATTCATCATCCTCAATTTCTGCTTCGACAATAATCTGAAGGGAGGGAATTTCAACTTCTGCGGGTATTACGGCTTCAGTGCCATAAACCAATAGATAAGGAGTAGCTCCAACCGACGTGCGTACGATCGTGGAATATCCCAATAATGCAAAAGGGAAATTTCTCGTGCCATTGCCTGGAGGTTTGAATCATTTTCCTGAGAATATTTCTTGATGTTTTTGTTTGCTGGTTCAACGGCGCCATTGGCTTTGAGCCGCTAAGGGGTGGAATTGCGGTGTGTGATTTGGAACTGTTCACATACCTCCCTCATTAGGTTACTGTTCAGATTTGCGGCATTGTCAGTAATGGTAGTTTTTTGGATACCAAAACGACAAATGATACTAGAGTGCACGAAATCCACCACTTCCTTCTTAGTGACAGCTTTGAATATGAGTGCCTCGACCCATTTTGTGAAATAGTCGATAGCGACCAAGATGAATCTGTGCCCGTTTGAGGCCCTTGGCTCGATCGACCCGATGACATCCATCCCCAGGCGAAAAATGGCCAGGGTGCCGACATGGGATGCAATTCTGAAGGTGGTGCATGGATCAAGTCGCCGTGTATTTGACACTTATGGCATTTCCAGATGAAAGTGAAACAATCTTTCTCCATGGTCATCCAATAATACCCGGCCCACAAGATTTTCTTTGCGAGAATGTACCCGTTCATGTGGGGACCGTATACCCCTGAATGCACCTCGTTCATGATCTTTTCGGCTTCCTTAGCGTCTACACACCTTAATAGATTCAGATCAGGATTCCTTTTATACAGTACTTCCCCACTTAGGAAGAAACTGCTGGCGAGGCTCCGGATGGTTCTCTCTTGGTCCCCGTTGGCTTGCCCCGTATATTCTTTTGTTTTCAAGAATCTTTTGATATCATAATACCATGGCTGAACGTCGGGCTCTATTTCGATCGTGTTGCAATAACCATGTCTTTCCCGTATTTTGAATCTCCAGGGGGTCAATGTGGGTATTACCTGGGTATGGTAGCATTGCAGCCAAGGTGGCTAGTGCATCAGCTAGCTCGTTGTGGCATCGAGGAATATATCTGAATTCGATGACTTTGAACTGCTTGCTAAGATCCTCCACATGCTGTCTATATGGGAGGAGTTTAACATACTGAGTTTCCCATTCTCATTAAGCTTGCTTGATGATCAAGTCAGAATCTCCTATGATTAATAACTCCTCTACATCCATGTTAATGGCCATATTCATGCCCATTATGCAAGCTTCATATTCAGCGGTGTTGTTTTGTACAAAAACACCGGAGGTGGACTGTGGCCGAATAGTGTTGTCCGGTGGGCGAAATCAAGATTGCTCCAATCCCAACACCTTTTGCATTTACAGTTCCATCAAAGAACATTTTCCAAGTGCTGGCGTCCTCAGAAGTTATCTCGACTGAGTTTACCTCCTCGTCTGGGAAGTAAGTACTTAGAGGTTGGTAGTCGTCATCGACAGGATTTTCTGCCAAGTGATCTGCCAAGGCCTGGGCTTTCATTATCGTGTGACATAGACTATGTCGAACTCGGTGAGCAAAATCTGCCACTTTGCTAATCTCCCGATGGGCATTGGCTTTTGGAATATGTACTTCAATGGATCCAGCCTAGTGATGAGGTAGGTGGTATAAGCCAACAAATAATGCCGGAGCTTCTGAGCAACCCAAGTTAGAGCGCAACAAGTTCTTTCCAACAATGTATACTTGGCTTCGTATCTTGTGAACTTCTTGCTCAAGTAATATATGGCCTGTTCTTTCTTCCTGGTTGCGTCATGTTGCTCGAGAATGCACCCGAAGGAATTTTCTAACACTGTCAGGTATAAGAACAAAGGTCTTCCCGGTTCTGGTAGGACTAGCACTGGCGGATTCGATAGATATTCTTTGATCTTGTCGAAAGCGTCCCGACATTCGTCTGTCCATTTAATGTCAGCTCCTTCTTCAACAGCTTGAATATAGGCTCACATGTGGATGTCAATTGAGCGATGAACCTGCTGATGTAAGTCAAACTACCCAGCAGACTCATGACCTCCTTCTTGGTTCTTGGAGGTGGGAGATCCTGAATAGATTTTATCTTTGTCGGGTCCAGCTCGATGCCCCATCGACTGACTATAAACCCTAGTAATTTTCCAGATGGAACTCCGAAGGCACACTTGGCTGGGTTTAATTTCAGATCATATTTACGCAGGCGTTCGGAGAATTTCCTCAAATGCTGCACATGGTCATCTTGCGTCCTGTATTTAATAATCAACATCATCTACGTACACCTCAATCTCCTGATGCATCATGTCGTGGAATATGGCGGTCATGGTCGTCATATAAATTGCCCCAACGTTATTTAGACCGAACAACATGACTCGGTAATAATAGGTGCCCCAGGGTGTAGTGAAGGCTGTCTTTTCTACATCTTCTTCATCCATCAACACCTGGTGATATCCAACATAGCAATCCACGAAAGACTGTACCTCATGTTTGGCACAATTGTCAACCAGGATATGTATGTTTGGCAGTGGAAAGTTCTCTTTGGGGCTCGCTTTATTCAAATCACGGTAGTCGACACATGCTCAGACCTTTCCATCTTTGTTAGGTACCGGAACAACATTGGCCAGCCAAGTGGTGTATTGGACCACTCGGATTACTCCAGCTTTTAGTTATTTAGTGACCTCTTCTTTGATTTTGTCACTCATGTCTGTTTTAAATTTGCTTTGCTTTTGTTGGACAGGTGGATAACCGCAGTAGGTTGGCAATTTGTGTACCACCAAGTCAACACTTAGTCCGGGCATGTCGTCATAAGACCAGGCAAACAAGTCCTTGAACTCAAATAGGAGCTGGATCAAAGCATCCCTAGTTCTTTCATCAGTGTGGATGATTATAATGGTTTCTCAGACCTCTTCTGCTTTACCCAAATTAACCAGTTCTGCTTCGTTTAAGTTTGGCTTAGGCTTATTCTCGAATTGTTCCAATTCTCGATTAATTTCCCTAAAAGCCTCATATTCATCATATTCCAGTTCTTGATTCATTATTTCTGAGTTAGATGGAGTATCAAGATCTGGCGGTGAAGTTCGCAAGCATGTCATGTTATTAAAATCCGCATTATTAGAACTGAAAAGAGAGGAATAAGAAAAACAACAAAATTTGGAAGAATAAAGAGAAGTTCGTCGACTATGAAATATTGATTTCATTTCATTGAACTTGAACGTATGAGGGTTTACATCGGAATTCGAAAGGCAATAAACTAAAGTACTTGAGTTACACCCTGAAATAACTCATAGTGCAGAAAAGATGGCAAGACTGAACTACCGGGACTCCCGCCTGACGGGGAATAGAGTAGCCTTCCAGTTCTGCAACTTGGCATTTGGTCCCATGTACTGCACCCCAGCGGTGCTCGAGCCTTCACTCGGTTGGACCATGTGGGCCTCATACAACATTTTCCTCATAGCCTCGCAAATCTCTTCAACTTCTTCGGCCGTGAAGGCCTCCTCTTCTTCTTCTGTGTACCGTTGTTTGATGAAGGTCTCAGTGATATGTGGGACTGGCTGAGGCAGGTCCCACTCATCTTTCTTTCGTGCGTTGGCCCATTTCACATCGGCTTCTGTAGCCTTGAAGCCTATGCCGAAGAATTTTTTGTTGGCAGGCAGAGATATGGGTTTGGCAATGCACTGTAGGGATACCCCTAGTCCCTTTCCCGGTTTGTACCCGTGCCTGATCATGTTGGTAGCAACCATGATTGATGCATTAGATAAACAAGGTAGTGGGCACAGAGCACCTTCCCCGTGCTGATCAACATGCACGATCTCAAAGGCTTGGTACACAATATGTTTGCTTCCCTCTCTGTCCTCGAGGCAGGGGATGGAGGGGTCCCTGTATATTGATTGTTCGTCCTCTCCATGGACCACTATCTCCTGATTTTCATGTACAAATATGACCATTTGGTGCAGAGTAGATGGTACTGCTCTAGCAGCGCGAATCCAAGGTCTCCCAAGCATAAAGATATAAGAAGTGTCCATATCCAAGATTTGGAAGGTTACCGTGAAATCCACAGGGCCAATCGTCATGATTATGTCAACTTCACCAATGGTGTCTCTTTTGATACCGTCAAAGGCGCAGACGCAGACGTTATTTGGCCTGATTCTCTCAATGTCGATTTCCATTCCTCGTAGTGTTGACAAAGGGAAAATATCTACTCCGGATCCTCTGTCGAGCATGACCCTCTTCACGTAGTATCCCTCACTTTTAACTGTCAAGTGCAAGGCTTTGTTGTGAGCAACTCCCTCGGGAGGAAGATCGTCCCAGCTGAAAGAAATTTTGTTCACTTAGAAGAAGCGCTTAGCCATCCTCTCCAACTGCTCGACTGAGGTCTCAGCTGGTACATACGCTTCATTTAGCGTCTTCAGGAGTATCTTTTGATGAACGTTTAAGCCAGTCAACAGAGACAAAAGCGAAACCTGATAAGGGGTTTTCCTGAGTTCTTCAATTTTAGCATATTCAGGAATTTTCATTTTCTTGTAGAATTACTCAGCTTCTTCAGCAGTGATAGGTTTTTTGAGAGGAAAACGTTTATGCTTGTTCTTGGCTAGATTGAGGTATCCTTCATAGTAGTTTGCTTCAATTACTTCCCCTCTGATCTCCTTTCCTTTGTACGTTACTACCGTCTTGTTGTAGTTCCAAGGGACGACAATGGTATCCTCTGCGGGAGTTTGCGACGCATGGCTAATAACCACGGGCTCATTCAGCCTTGGTGAAATTATCTGCCCCCGCACCACATACGTCCCCTTTGGCACGTACATTTTTGGGCCATTCATCATTGCTTTGTTGAATTTTAACCTTCTGGGAGGACTTAACACACATTGTTCCTTCCTGGGTGCCCTGGGGACGTAAAGAACAACGTTTTTAGAGGGTCCCATCTTTGTCTTGGCTTCAACCTTTCCCGTGTCCTGATGGACGGGGTTACTATTCTTCATCTCCTTTATTGGCTTGGGTGCCGCCTTGGACGTTTTCTCCATATCTGCGATGGCGATGATAGCTTTTAAAGCTGGATCAAAATCTTGGTCCTCGCAAATCATGCCAATAACAGGCCCATTATTGTGGGTGGGGAATGTATTGTTCGTCACATTGGGAGCTTCTTCGTCCCTTAGCACCACTTTCTTTTGTTCTATAAGGTTCTCCACGGCTCGTATGAGGGTCCAGCAATCCTCCGTGATGTGCCCTTCTGCTCCGGAATGGTAAGCACAATTGGTTCCCGGCTTGTATGACGCTGATGCTGGGTTTTGTCTGGTCGGAGGTACGGGCTGCAGCAGCCCCATCTGGACTAATATTGGGAAAAGGCTCGAATACGGCTCACCGATAGGAAAAAAGTTAAGTCTCATCGGTGGTTCACGGGTGTAGGCATTGTACATATAGTTGTTTTGAGGAGGGCATGGATTATATGGAGTTGGGGGAAGATGGTTATTTCTAGGGGGTGGAGCTTTGTTCATGTTGTATTGTTGTTGCGTCCTGGGATGCGGCTGAGCGTTCATCACTGCATAGGGAAAGGGGGACGTAGCATAAGCTGCTTCCCGGTGAGGATAGTACTGTTGGAATGTTTTGGGAAATGGACCTGGGTATTCTCGAGATTGTCGAGAATTCCTGACATCGGAAGCCATCATGGCTCCTTCCTCTTTCTTCTTTCTGTTGGCTGCACTCCCGGATCCGCCTTGGATGGCCTGAGAGGTCGCTATTATGGCAGATTGGCTTAGGATACGACCAGTCTTTAGACCATTCTCAACCATTTCCCCAATTTTGATTGCCTCTGCAAATGGTTTGCCCATGGCGGACATCAGATTGTGGAAGTAATCATCTTCCTGTTCTTGTAGAAAGACACTGACCATTTCAACCTCGTCCATCGGAGTCTTGACCCTAGAGGCTTTCTCACGCCACTTAATAGCGTACTCTCTGAAACTTTTTAAGGACTTCTTTTATAGATTGGATAGAGAGTTCCTATCGGGAGCGATATCCACGATGTATTGAAATTGTCGGACAAAGTCCCGGGCCAGGTCATCCCATATATGCCAGCGGGATATATCCTGGTCCATGTACTATTCTGATTCAATCCCTGTCAAGCTTTCTCTGAAATATGCCATGAGAAGTTCCTCTTTCCCACCTGCTCCCTGGAGCTGGTTGCAATACCTTTTTAGATGAGCTATGGGGTCCCCATGTCTGTCGTATTTCTCAAAATTGGGGGTTTTAAACCCGAGAGGCAAGCAGACGTGCGGGAACATGCACAAGTCTGCATATGAGACACTTTTCTGCCTGCTTAATCCCTGTATGTTCTTGAGGCTCTGCTCAATACTCTTCATTTTCCGAGCCATCTCTTCGTGCTCGGGGCGTTTCTTATCTTGTCCCAAAGTGACTTCATACTGAGGTTGTTGGGGGTATGAATTAGGAGTGACACGAGTGGTGTCCAGATGGAATGACGACGTTTGGAATGTAAACGCCGGTGGATCAAAGCTTTTCCCAGAGATAGTTGGCGGAGCCGTGGCGGAGATCGGCGGTGCGGTTAAGATGTTGGAAGACACGCCGGAAAACAGGGCCTAAGGGCGAACCTCAGAAGTCCTTCCGGCAAAGTGAGCCGACATAGTTGGGTATCCAAATGGCATGGATGGGTAACATATAGGGACGTTGGAGGTCCCGATTGTCCTGGGAATTATCTCTGGGAAACCCGGGATGGTACTGGGTGGTTCCCTACCATTGGACCATGCGTCCCACATTTCCAGCATGCGGCAACGCAGAATCCTGTTCTCTTCAGCTGCGGCTGATTCAGATGTTGGGATGACCGGATTCGGGTCATCCACAGAAGAGTTGAAGATTGGTAAGTGACTTTCGGATGTAATTTCTATGCTCCCTTTTGATCTAGTGAAGTACGGATGGGAAGCCAGGTTAGCGCAAACTCGACCACCTAAAAACACCTTTCAAGAGCGAACCGCAAAACGTTAGGTTGAAGCATTTTTCACATAGGGAATCGCACATTTGGGGTATGCAATGCACCTAGGAAATTAAACGCTTTCTATATGTTTTGCAACAGTTGTGTGTTTCATCCCGACTTTTATTTTTTATTTTTATTTTTTATTTTCGCCCTTTGTTTTTCTCTGTTATTTTATCACTCTTTTCTTTCTTTTATTATTATTACTTTTTTCTCTTTTATTCCTCACTCAATTTCCTTTCTTAAGGTTATGATCGAATCCTATGTGGATTGCCTACGTATCACGACGCCGCGTGAACCAGATCATCACGTAGTTCAAGGGATAAATGCGAAGGAAATAAACATTTTTCCTAAACTTTCATTCATTAGATAAAAACTTCCAACTTGATTCATTACAAGAAACTTCAGTACATTTTTTTTGAAATTTTAGAACTATAAAAGACTCACGACGTACTTTCTTGGAAATGTAAAAAACTACAGTGGACTCAGATAGGAGTATAGCAGGAAAATAAACTACAGACTCGAAAAAACATCAATAATACATCAGTGCTTCCATTGCTCCAGGGACCCATGGGGCATAATTCGGCCTTTCCACGGGCCTGCGTGCCATATCTTGCTGGAGGCGGTATAGGTCATCCATTATCTTGTGGACGAAGATCATTACCGCTGCGAAGAAAGTGGTCCGAGTCATATCTTCATATTCCTGGCATTTGCTGACAATGTAATCGGCTATCTACCGAACCCTTTGCCTGATGATACATTTTTTCTGAAGTAGACACCCGATCTGCTGAGATCATTCCTCTAAAACCTGGGCGTCTTTGTGACTTTGCTCTTGCCATTGTTGTAATTCTTTTTCCAACTGAGCCATCATGGCGTAGCACTGTTCCTTCTCTGCTTTAAATCTTTTTGCTTGTTTGGCCATTTCATTTTCAATGGTGGCCATCCTTTCTTTTAAGCCCATAACTTCTTGGTCATGCTTTCTCTTAATTTTTTGCAAAAATTCTGCTCTTTCTTCTGCATTCTTTGCCAACTTTGCCCGAACTCGGGTCAAATACTCTTCGGCTTTGTCCAGGTAATCACCATAGCTACACAACTTTTGCCTGAGACTGGTGACAAGTCTTTCGTCAGCTTTGCTTCTCTCAGGGTTTTCAATGGCTATCTTCATTTTTCTGGATCTGAGCCCGGAGGGCTTCATTTTCTTTGTTCAGCCTGTTTCTTTCCCCTTCAGTTGCGGCGGCTTGTAGAGTGTTTTCAAATTTGAAATCCCTAATCTGGGCCTCCAGTTTACTTATGGTAGCCTGGTAGTTGTTTTCTTTCTCTAACCAAGCCTAGTGCTCTTGTGTCTGCTCAGTGAAATGCTGTACCTGATGTCTTTTTGTAGGTCGTTTTGGCTCTTGGTTCTCTCTGCCTCTTCTACCATACCAAGAAATATAAGCTGGCTCTACTTCCCCTCTGGATAAGTTTCTTACCCGAGTCCAAGGCTCCAAAAATTTGCACCGGTTCCAGATCTAGCGAACCCTGTCCTACTGAAATTCAACTCTCGGACACAACTCAATGGCTTGTTGTCTTAGGTCCTCATCATGCGGGACACCCTGTTGTCTTCCCAACTGCTGTAAGACACGATGTGGGGCATATGGCTGAATGCTTCGCAGACCTATTAACAAGAGATAGCACACCTCAATGGACATATTGATAACCTCGCCGATAGGTATCCACTCGAATATCCACTCCATTCGGTCGGCAGTTAATGAACTCAAATGTGAGAGCCAGGCCTCTGTGCCCTCAAGACATTTGTGGCCCTCTACCCGAGTACTGTGTTCTTCGATATAATTCAAACCGGTTAAGCCGTAGTTCATGTAGCCTGGGCGGTGACAGAGGTGCTCAATCATCTGGATCTGTAGAATCAGGTTGCACCCGTCAAAGAATTTTCCCCCAGACTGGCATACTGTTAGAGCACGGTAAATCTCGGCTAAGATCATTGGTATAAGAGTGCCATTGGTTTTTTTCAGCATGAAATTTGCCACCCCCGCAAGTCTGATATCTATGCGTCAATCACTCCTTGGGCAGATTAAGGTACCCACGAATGCCACCACGAAAGCCAAACCTCGGCGGGCTTCCCATTTAGCTTGGTTTTTGTGATGAGTCAGGCCAGTGTTATCAGCTTCGTAACCCCGAGGATCTCCGTAGGGACTGTATAGGAAATAGAAAGTGCAGAACCCCTCGGATAGGTGTGGGTCTTGGATTTCCCGGATGATGCTTAGCAGATCTAAGAACTTGTGGGGAGTCACAGCCCTGGGAGCTACTGGATATCGACTCTTGAGATTTTCACTTAGGCCAACATACCCCGCTATTTCCTCTACCGTGGGTGTCAACTCAAAGTTTGAAAAGTGGAACACGTTATGAGCGGGGTCCCAAAATGATACTAGAGCCTCGATGACGTCCAATCTTGTCTTAATTTTTAGAAGACCAGTGAGCCGCCCAAGGCTTTTATCGCGGATTTTCTGCTAACTTCCCCCAGGTCCCTCCACCACATATGGAGTCCCACGGGAATTTCCTCGACAACTTTAAAGGGGATACTTTTGATAGTGCTCATCCTGCACATTTATTAATTGATTTGGTTTAAGAAACAAAGCCATAATTTATTTTTTACCAAAGGTAAAGAAAAGTGCTATTTTTGCAAAAGTTTTGTAATTAAGAAAAATGGACCATCCTTACAAATACGGCCCTTCAATACTTCGGGTAGGAAGTTTTTAGGGCTTTGCTCGCTAAATGGGTCAAAATTTTGGAAAATACCACATGTGGCTATTTTTGCAAAACCAGCCTTCCGGCGCCCCGTTGGGACAATTGGCTATTTAGGCAAGAACGACACCACATAATTTTTGCGACCGTATCTTTCTATTTTGATTTTGAAAAAATAAGGTTGGACCCGATGAGGGTTGCCTACGTATCCCACACCGGTGAGAATCAAACAATGCGTAGTTCCAGAGATCTCGACACAATTTTGAAAAATATGCACCGACTCACTTTGTTTTGAAATACTATTTTCCATTTTCATAAATGTTGGCAGATTTTCGGGACGATTTTGAATATCAGGGCTTTTTCAAAAATCGGATAAATCTCCTATTCTATTTCTCTCTTGGTTTTTCTGTTATCTTCTTTTAGCCGGTCAACAAACAAACCGAAAAAAAATATTGTACACATAGCAAGTAGGATGAATCATGATGGTCTTTCATTTCGGGTTCACCTGTCCTAGACGGACCCAACCCATGTGTTGAGTCCCCTAAGTCAAATGCATGTGATGCAAATAAACGTTCTTACTAGGGATCGGAAATGAGGCTATGTTATACTAGGTTTATATCCTGGGGTTTTGTTCTAGACAAGGCTTACCCGAGCGGACAGCCTTTTAAATCATAGCCGTTGATCTTTGAGATCGACGACTCATATTTCTCCCTTTCTTTTAATTAACCTACCCATCCCAAACCTTACGGATCATTATCCCAGCCCCGCCGTCTCTATACTCTCTTGAACCTTCACCTCCCTTTGTCAAACCCTAGCCGCCGTAACCTCTAAATCTCTCCGATTCCGGCTCAACATTGAATCAATCCATGATTTACTTACCTATTTTGCGTTACTCTATCATTATATACATGTTTATGGTATTACTTAGTTCTTGCCATAATTTTGGCAAGAACTACCTCAATAACGGGTAGATTCACCCTGATTCTATGAAGTTCTGGACGATCTTTCGTCCATATACATGTTTCATTGAACGATTCTTGCATCTTCGGTCTGATTCAAGGCATCAGTCTCAACTAGGGTTTGAGATCTTTCTTTGTTCTTTTCTGATTTATGATTGATACTCTTCCCTTTATGGTGTTTGACCAATATTTTCCTTATTTATGTTTAATCTACTGTGTTTCCTTTATTTTTACCTTATTTCGCCCTAAATCTGATTTTTAATCGATCCTTATGTGATATTTTCCTTATTCTCAGCCGTATCCCCTTATTTTAAGTGTTACTCACATGCTTATATTCCCTTATTCTTTGTTAATTTACTGAACTCCTTTTTTATGTATTATTTGCCCTAAAAATTAGATTCTAATTGATTATGTGTTTAATACTTACCGTGTTTCCTGTTTATACTATACTACTATATAAACCCCTTCCCTTTTCCTTTTAGGACAGACTCGAATCAATACATTCTCACTAAAAACTCAGGGTTTAATTCTGATTCTCTTTGCTCTCTCGTTTGCTTCTGGTCTTGTCCGGCTGAAAGCCAAGGCGAAGTAATTCTGGGCTCTCGACTATTGTGGTGTATTTCTTTCTTTCTTGTCTAACTGGTGAGTGACTATCCTTTGTTATTCATTTCTATATATCCATGATCTGTGTTTATGATCCAGCATGTTTAAATTTTATTCTGACCATGATTCTACCACTTTTATGTTTTATGATTTCCTTAAGTCGTATAATGGATATTGTTAGTTCTGAGATCGTTTATTTTTGAATAATATGAATCCTCTTAGAGGTTAACTTAATGTCTTTTAACTTGTTTCATATGTGCTGTTTTGCCAGTTCTGAACTTGTCTTGAACTTAGCATCTCTAGGATAATACTGAATGTTCATCCGTTAATAAGTCCTTACAACCTTGTATTGTTATTTAACCTTTCTCTGTCATTCATGTGCCCTGATAACTTGCTTCCTAATGTGTCTTGTATTCATTTGGATTCATGTGGTTATTCTGACTATTTGCCTTAATACATTGTCTAAATATTTTCTGTGATTGAATAAGGTTGTCCTAAATGTTAGCATGTACACTTAGCATAATTAGACCTTTCAGACTGTAACTTACTAAAAAATGTATACTTGAGCATGAACAACTTTGCAAATCTTGCCAATTTGCCTTCTTAGTGAATTTCTGCCTACATATTCTGTGTTTTAAACTTTGTTATGATGGCTTTTCTAAACTCAAACTTGTTTTAAAAATCTGTCCTTTACCATTGTCTCTCTTTGTATACTGCTACCTCAAACTCCTACTCTTAGGTCCTTAGGTTCTATCCTTAACCTTCTCGGTGCGAGCACTGCTCGGGGTCCATGTGAGACCCTTGTGAACTCTGACACACTGGGGTTTGGCTCCTAATCTCCTTTGAATTATTTATGAGTATTTGGTTCTCTAGTGTGAGCATTGCCCTGGGTCCTTGAAGCCCTTGGGAACTTTGACACACTAGAAACCTGGGTTCAATGTGTGCTATAGGTGAACCACTCACCATTGACTGTTTTGTACCTTTGAAATGAGCCTCGGAGCTGATATGGTTTGAAGGTATGGGTTGCCCAGGTGTATTTGGGCCTGTAAAAGGCTCTCTATAGTTTATTTCATTACTATTATGTAATTCATTTATTAACTTGGTCTGTAATAATTTTGTAATAAACAATTCTGGGGTATTTAGTAAAACCGGGAGGGGTTTCTTATTTTCTTTTGCTAAATCGGGTAGAAATCCTGCCTATAGGATCTCATTTGTGCTATTGATTTTGCTTATGAGTTTCATATCATACTTATTAAATGGTATAAGTCCTATGTCATGTTTATCTATTAGAAATCCTGCCTATAGGATTGGTGTTATGATTTGTGGAAAATCCTGTCTTCAGATGCATCAATCTGTCCAATAACCGTTTGTTAGCAATCATGCCTATCGGACCAATATCTGGCGTAATTGTTTTCTGACTCAATGTGCATAAGTTTGCACTTAAATACTGCTTAATAATAGATATCATGCCTATGATATTAAGAATCTGCTTAATAATAGATACCATGCCTAGAGGATTAAAAATCAGTTCAATGATAGATATCATGCCTATAATATTAAAAATGAGTTCAATGATAGATATCATGCTTATAGGATTAAAAATCAGTTCAATGATAAAAATCATGTCTTTAGGATTAAAAATTAGTTCAATGATAGATATCATGCCTATAGGATTAAAATCAGTTCACTCATAGAAAGCATGCCTATATGACTCTATCAAATGATTCTGAATATGATTATCACTATCCATCACTTAGAAAACATGCCTATAAGATTGAACAATAATTCTGGATTTAAGATTGTGATTTACTGTTATTCATTAACGCATGAAACGCCCAGATGTTGTACTGAATTAAAAATTCAGTAGGCAAATATACGTAGGCCCTAACACCCGCATTAAGAAACTGATTCTGCATATCACTGCTTGCCTGTTTCTCACAAAACTTCAGTAGGCAAATATACGTAGGCCCTAACACCCGCATTAAGAAACTGATTATGCATATCACTGCGTGCCTGTTTCTCACATAAATGTCCTGCCTATAAGATTCCACGATTAATAAAACCTTCCAATAAATTGCGTGCATTTGCTGTTTATGCGTGGAGGTCAATATAAGCCCATATCTGCTTTTATTTGAAAAGTCCTAATTATTTTGCTTGTCGCCTAGTATTTTACAATTTTGAGCAACCTAGGCTTTGTCTTGAACATCCTAAATAGAGGTCCCAATGCCTCCAGGACCATAGGTAAGGGACGAGTAGTGCACGCATAGGAAACATATTAGAATCAACTAGAGCGCTTTAGGTAAAAACTCAAAGATAGTAATTGGGTAGCAAGAGATGATAGTCTGTGCCCGCTGAATAATATGAGTAACACCCCTGTCTTGGGGAGTTACGAAGTATTATTTATGTTGCACGGGGTGATCCTATAGGCTAAATAATTTAGGACCCCCATCCTTATAAAATAGTTTTTCTTCGCTTTCCTAGACTAATTCACATAATTTAAGTTCGATCGGGACCCATCGTTGTGGACCTCGAGGGGTGCCTTACACCTTTCCCTCAAGGTAATTTGAGACCTTACCCGATCTCTGGTGATGCAAACTGGTATAATCTGAGTTATTTGCTATAGGTGCCCTAACACACCTTAATCCGTTAGGTGGCGACTCTAAAAAACAATTCCTTTTCCCTACTCTCTCAAAAGGAGTTATCAAAATGTTAAAACCCGATTTTGCGAGAAACAGGGGGCGCGACAGCATGATGACTCTGCTGGGGATACTCTTAGGTTCTTACCATAACGAACTTGTTTTATGATTTAGTCCTTTTTAATAAGCATGTCTTTATTAGTCTGTTAATACTTGCACACCCCTTTCCCTTTCCACTCTATATGAATTTATTTGCCTTTCTTCATTAAATTCCTTCTTTCCTGTTTTTATTGCTTTTTATGGAAACTAACTCTTCTCCTTGTTTTCTTTCTTAAATGCCTTTAAAATTATTAAATACTGCATTTTATCATTCTCATCGTGCAAATACTTGACAACGTGTTATTTTCTTTTTGCATAAATACATGCTCAACATCATATTCCACCCGTGCGCAATTAATACCATAGAAACACTTGATGAATGTCTGCGCTTTTCCTATATCACCCTTTTGAATTTGGAAAGGCTTATTTGCGATAAAACTAGTCGATCAGCGGTGCAATCGCCGGTTCCGTGCCTTTCCCCCTTAAGTTGTCCGCTTGGGGGTATCAGTCTAGACTTCTATAAGAACCATACTTTGATAATAATTGTACATGCATCATGATCAAACCTAGCCTGGGTTAATATGTTGTCCGCATAATAACCCTTTAAGAAAAACCTTGTCCAAAGTCCACCGGGGTTTCAATAATCCCAACGGGCGCAACCACGACATGTGCATTATTTGGAGAAAGAAAATGCCAATATGCTAATCGTTAATGTATAAGTAGTCGAATCCGGAGGGGGAAAGGGTCTAACTTTGTTTATTTTGCAGAAAATGAGGCACGAACTCCCCAGGTTCGGCATGGTCCGAAATATACCACCGTTATTTCTAGATTGATGGGAAAACCTTTCGCCAAGAGAAACAAATCACGTGAAAGGGTTCTCGGAAACATACCCTCCTTATTAGGCATCCAACCAAATAAAATGTTGATCGAGGCTGCTACTATGTTCTGGGACAGAGAAAGGGCTTTATTCCATTTTGGAAATATAGAAATGACTCCTCTCTTGGAGGAAATAAGAGGTTTCGCTGGATTACCTTGGGACAGTCCCGATTTGTTAGTACCAGAATATCGCTCTCCCAGGGGGTTTCTAAAAACGATGGGTCTGAGAAAGAATGACGACTTGGAATGCCTCAAAAAGTCCTACATACCCTTTGACTTTCTCTATGAACGATACAGACACAGAAAATCTTATCGTATCTTTCATGATGAATTCTCCATCACTTCCTTGGGTTTGACTCATCATAGGGTTTTCGTGTTCATCGTCTGCTTTCTGGGTATGATAGTGTTTCCAAGCCAAAGGGACAGGATTCACACCAGGTTGGCCATGGTAACCAAAGCTTTAATGGAGGGAATTGAAGGAAAAACATATACTATTGTTCCGATGATTGTAGCAGAAATATACCGGGCTCTGGATCGTTGCATGAAAGGATTCAAACATTTTGAGGGTTGTAACTTTATACTGCAGATTTTGTTGTTAGAACATCTTCAGAGAGGCCAATACCGCCAAGAATTCCCACGAATACCATGGAATGATCAGATAACTTTCCACCATCTACAAAGAATGACCTTTATCCCAGACAAGTTTGCACAACCCGAGAATGCTACGAAATGGGTATAGTTTTTCAACAATTTGACCGAGGACAAGGTTCATTGGATGTTCAGGTGGTTCCCTACTAGTGAATTCATCATCAGGTCCAGGGATGTTCGCATTTGGTGTTGATCGGGTTAAGGGGCATATATCCTTATGTTCCTATCAGGGTCAAGAGACAAGCTGGTAGAAAACAAGTCTACCGCGAGTCTCCAAAATGGGGCACTAGAAATCAGACTTTCAAGATGATGACATCCCATACAAATGTGAAGCTCAACACATGTGGAATTTGAAGATAACTGTGGAAAAGAATACCATCGAGCCAGATCGATACTACGCTAGTCATGTGTACTTCTACCCATCATGGTTGGACGATAGCATAACGGGAATAGTCAAGCCAGGGGTCGGTCAAGGAAACAAGGTTATAGATGAAGATGTTGAAGCACATGTGAAGTATAATAGGTTGCGCAAAAGGGTCCTCAAGTCCGAGGCCAGGCATTTGGAACAACACAATATTGACATGGAGTCAATTAATGAGTGGAGGGAAATGGCTACTAGATCAATGGAAAGGTTGGAATATCTGGAGCAGGGTCTAATGGAGTTAGAGGGGAAGATGAGTAAAAACGTCATACACTGGTAGAATGCAGAGGGTAACGATGAAGGACGCCTAGCAAGGGCGTACCTGCTTCTGGGCATTGCGTTACATGGGCAATCTTATCGACGGAGCCAAGATAGCCAAGCCTAGAGAAGGTCCCTCTAGGACAAAGTAGATTAGGATTATCTATTTTTAGAATTATTTTGGAATTCGAATGTAATAAGGCAAAAGCCATTAGTGACTCATTTATTTATTGTCGTTTTTAGGTTCGTCTTATTTATTGCATAAATGAAATGAGGTAATTATCAGTATTCAATTTCTCCAAATCTATTTGTCGCTAGGCCTACCTCGGGCACAACGAGGCTCCCAAATTAGGACACAAATTTACATTTCTACAATACATGTTTAAATACTGCAAATACTTTTAAGAATCTTTACTGACTTGGTTACCTTTTGTTTTTCTTTTTTTTCCCCATACCCTAAGGTTGGTTCGCACATACTAGCATCGTCGTCATATCACACCAGATCAAGAGGCCCTCCACCACCCCCTCCTCCAAGTGATCCGAAAAGCAAGGGAAAAGCTAAAATGGATGATATGGGTGGTGTGAGGAAAGAAAACGCTACACATGCTGAGAATATGGAAACTTCAGACGGTCAGAGTACTCTTGTATACGGTCAAACCCGGGAATGACCAATTTTGAGGTTTCTACGACATTCCTATCCTGGTCTCGATGGGAACGAAACAAAATCTGAGGATCAAACCCGGGGTGAATTCCTCAAGGAGTGATATCGAGGGATCAACAAACCTCTAGACAGAGTAAAGATCGAAGCCCGTCATGGAAAGGCGCGGGACTCCCAAAAACGCGTGGTTAAAGCTCACAACGCCTGCAAAAATAGTACAAGTCCGTACCGGACCATTAAATAGTTGTACCAGCTATATTGCTATGTAATAATTACACATGTACTATGTTGGGATTCCCTCTCCTATATAAAGGGGATCCTTGTCATTTTTTGGACACATGATATTTCAATACAAGAATATTCTTTGCTCTCTAACTTAAACATTCTCTCATATTGTTCCATTGATTTATTGCTTACATTTATTGCGTTTCATTGATTCATTTATTGCTCATTATTGATCATAAAGAGGCTATCCTCGAGGCCCATTAAGTTGTTAGTCCTTCATCGATCATCCCCGATCAAGCATATTAGCTCGACCCCGAGGCCCAATTTCGGCCGGCTCGAGACCTCGTCTCAAGACTGTTCGGTTTGCATAACACCACTGCCCTTAGCTATTATTTCATTTTTATAACTCACACTTAGCATCCATTTCCTAATAACTATTATTAAAATAAATCACATATTTTTAGAACCACAAAATCAAATATAATTCTAATTACCATTTTCAAGGTAAACAGTTTGGCGCCCATCGTGGGGCTAAAATAATAGTGATTGTTTTAGTGATGGTTTACTGAAAAACTCAAGTTATTCTTCACACTTTTGCTTGTCAAAGAATCTTTGATTTCAGGACAAAATATCTACTCAGTGAATGCACATGAAAACAACGGTCATGAGGAGCATGAAGAGAGTGGTGTAGCTGTTTCAGGCGCCGGTGTACCACTGCCAAACCCTGAGGGCGCACCAGAGCCAATCCCTGTGGATGTGGGCTCACGTAACACCCAACATATCGATATAAGCTCCCATACCGAAGGGAGTATACGCCGGGGAAACCAACAGGAAGCTCACAAAACTCCAGCTCGAGAGGAAAGAGAGGTTAGCCTTCACGTCATTTTTGAAATGTTGTAGGCACAGCAAATGGCTATTGCTCAGCTACAAAGCCCGCTATTACGAAGATGCTCGAGGACCTTACCAAGAGGATTGAATCAGGCGAAAGGAAGATAGAAGCCAACGATAAAAAGGTGGAGACCTACAACTCGAGGGTCGATCAGATCTTGGGCGCACCCCCGATTATGAAGGGTGTAGTTTCAAAGAAGTTTGTACAAAAACCATTCCCATCAAGTGCCGCTCCAAAACCCATCCCGAAGAAATTCAAAATTCCTTTCTCCCGAAGTACAACGGGACCTCGTACCCTATTGAGCCTAGCAATGCTTACACTTGTGTTGTAAAAGGAAATGACCTGAAGGACGACAAGATTGAATCCGTCCTGTTGGAAAATTTCGGAGAAACACTATCAAAGGGGGCCATGATGTGGTATCACAACCTACCCCCGAATTCAATAGACACGTTCGCCATGCTGGAAGACTCCTTTATAAAGGCACATGCCGGTGCCATCAAGGTAACCAAAAGGAACTCCGGGATCTTTAAAATCAAACAGAGAGAAAACTAGATGCTAAGGGAATTTGTGTCTTGCTTTCAAATAGAACGGATGGAATTGCCACCAGTATCTGATGATTGGGCAGTGCAGGCCTTCACTCAAGGCTTGAATGAACGAAGCTTAGTAACTTTGAAGCAATTGAAATAGAATTTGGTCGAGTATCCCGCCACGACTTGGGCAGATGTCCACAACAGGTATCAGTCAAAAATCAGGGCTGAGGATGACCAATTGGGAGTCTCCTCGAACTCAATGTATCCTAGAATGCTCCTAGCAAGGGAATCAAGGCGTACAGAGAGAGAACCAAGGCAAAGTAAGGAAGGGTATCATCCGTACACCGAAGATCGAAGAAACACCCTGAGGCGCAACATACATTGAAACGACCAAAGGATGGATCGAGCGCAGAATCCTCAAGGACTCCTGAACAAGGCCGACTTCGATAGGCACACAGGGCTGGTGGAGGCCCCCGTCTATCTGAGTACAACTTCAAAATTGATGTTTCAGACATCGTATCGGCCATAAGCAAAATCAAAGATACTAGGTGGCCAAAACCCGTGCTATCAGATCCCTCGCATAGGAACCCTAACCTGGTGTGCAAGTATCACAGTACTCATGGTCATATGACCGAAGATTGCAGATAGCTCAGATCAGAAGTGGCGCGACTGATAAGTAAAGGGCACCTCCGAGAGTTCCTCAATGACCGAGATAAAATTCACTGTCGAGAAAGAGAGGCATATAGGAGGAACGGAACAGGAGAACCCCAGCACTTCGTTCACATGACCATTGGAGGAACCGAAGCTCCTTAAAGATTTGTGATCAAGCGGACAAAAGTATCCGCCGCAGCAGAAGAGCAAACTCGGAGTTATGTGCCTGGGGACATCCTTGCATTCAGTGAAGAGGACTTCGAGACCTTGTCTCAACCACATAAGGATGCATTGGTAATTTCCTTTCTCTTGAATAACATTAAAATTAAATGTGTGCTCGTGGATCCATGTAGCTCGACCAACATAATCAGGTCGAAGGTGGTGAAGCTGCTCGATCAAATAGTACCCACCTCTCGAGTCCTCAATGGATTCAACATGGCAAGAGAGGCAACGGTGGGGGAAATCATCCTCCCGGTCAACGTGGCCGGAACCGTTAAAAACACAAGGTTTCATGTCATCGAAGGTGACATGAGATACAATGCCTTGCTTGGAAGGCCGTGGATACACAACATGAGAGCAGTACCATCAACTCTTCATCAGATGATAAAGTTCCCAAAACCAAATGGTGTGAAAACAGTATACAGAGAACAACAAGTGACAAAAGAGATATTCGCGGTCGACGTGGCACCAACATCCATACCCTCCACTTCGGAGGATCCAAAGGACAAACAGGTCCCCGAGGATGATGGAGAAGATTTCCTCACTCCTCGAACCTTCATTGCCCCCGAAGAATCGGACGCAACAAAATCAACGATCGAAGAACTTGAGCAGGCTATTTTGATCTAACACCTCCCAAATAGGAAGGTATACCTGGGAACGGGGTTAACCCCCGAACTCAGGAAAAAAGTCATTCAATTTCTTGTTAACAACATCAACTTCTTTGCTTGGTCCCATTTATACGTGACAGGGATCCCACCGGAAATAACCACCCATCGGCTAAGCGTCGACCCTAGTTTCAAACCGGTGAAGCAAAAAAGAAGACCTTTGTCCACGGTAAAACATGCATTCATCAAGGACGAGGTAACAAAACTCCTAAAAATAGGGTCTATTAGGGAGGTAAAATATCCTGAATGGCTAGCCAATGTAGTAGTAGTTCCCAAAAAGGGGAACAAATTAAGAATGTGTGTAGATTATAAAGACCTAAGTAAAGCATGTCCCAAATCCCGTTTCCAAACATCGATCGCTTGATTGATGCCACGGGTGGCCATGAGATCATCACTTTTCTCGACGACTACTTCGGGTATAATCAAATTCAGATGAACCCCGAGGATAGGGAAAATAATTCTTTCATCACGAATTATGGTACGTACTGCTATAATGTGAGGCCCTTCGGGCTAAAAACACAGGAGCCACGTACCAACGCCTAGTTAATAAAATGTTCGAACATCAAATAGGAAAATCCATGGAAATTTTCATTGATGACATGCTATTTAAGTCCCTGCACGCAGAGGACCATTTTACTCACTTGCAGGAAACATTCGACATCCTTAGGAGCTTCAACATTAAGCTCAACCCTGAGAAATGTGCCTTTGGGGTAGGCTCGGGAAAATTCTTAGGCTTCATGGTATCAAACAGAGGGATCGAGATCAACCCGAAAAAATCAAGGCCATCGAAGAGATCACGATGGTAAACGATGTGAAGGCCGTGCAACGGCTGACCGGGCGGATAGCGGCCTTGGTTCGATTCATATCTAGGTCATCGGACATGAGTCATCATTTCTTATCCTTACTCAAAAATAAAAACAGCTTCGAATAGACTCTGGAATGCCAACACGCCTTGAAGGGATTTAAGCGATATCTATCGAGCCCACCTTTACTCCACACCCCAAAGGAGGATGAAACATTGTACTTGTACCTGGCCGTATCCAAGGTAGCGGTAAGTTGTATCCTGGTTCGAGAAGAACAAGGTATGCAATTCCTTGTTTACTATGTAAGTCGGACCTGGACGATGCCGAAACTTGGTATCCGCACCTAGAAAAATTAGTTCTTGCATTAATAAGTGCATCTCTAAAATTAAAGTCTTATTTTCAATTCCATCGTATTTGTGTTTTAATGGCATATTCTCTTCAAAGCATATTGCACAAGCCCGTATTATCAAATCGGCTGGCCAAATGGACCATCGAACTCAGGGGTACGACATCGAATATCAACCCCGAACGGCTATCAAGTCCCAAATTTTGGCGGATTTTGTGGCCGACTTTACGCTCGCCCTTGTGCCCGAGGTAGAGAAAGAACTTCTACTAGAAACAGACACATCTTCAGGGGTGTGGACCTTGTTCACTGACGATGCCTCGAACGTGAAAGGGTTCGGGCTCGGCATAGTTCTGAAGCCACCTACGTGCGGCATGATCAGACAATCTATAAAACTTGCAAAGTTCACTAACAACGAAGCCGAGTATAAGGCTATGATTACAGGTCTCGAACCTTGGAGCAGAAATGATCGAAGCAAAATTTGATTCCTTCTGGTGGTAAATCGGGTAAATGGGAGCTTCAAGGTTCGAGAAGACAAGATGCAAAGATACATAGACAAAATTCAAGTCACGTTGCATCTCTTCAATGTATGGACTCTGGTCCACATACCTCGAGAGCAAAATAGCGAGGCCGATGCACTCGCAAACCTAGGATCATCCGTCGAGGAAGATGACATACTCCATTGGGCTATTGTTCAGCTATCCAAATCAGTGATCGAAGAAGGCCATGCCCAGATCAACTCCACCAACCTGACATGGGATTGTAGAAATAAATATATCGATTATTTTGGAAATGGGAAGCTACACGCAGACCCAAAGGAGTCGAGGGCCCTACGAACCAAAGCAGCTCGATTCTCACTCGACAAAAATGGAACTTTATAAAGAAGAACCTTCGATGGGCCCCTAGAAGTATGCTTGGAACTGGGGGACACAGATTACATGATCCAAGAAGTCCATGAGGGCACTTGCGGAAATCACTCTGATGCCGATTCCTTAGTTCGAAAGGTGATTAAAGCAGGTTACTATTGGGACATCATGGAGAAGGACACTAAAGAGTTTGTCCTGAAATCCGATAAATGCTAGAGATTCGCTCCAATGATCCACCTACCCGGTGAACAACTACATTCAGTCTTATCGCCTTGGCCGTTAATGAAATGGGGAATGGACATTGTAGCCCCCTACCGACGGCACCAAGAAAAGCTAGATTTATTATATTCATGACTGACTACTTCTCAAAATGGGTGGAAGCATAGGCCTTTGAAAAGATACGAGAAAAAGAAGTCAATAACTTTATTCGGGAACATATCATGTGTCGATTCGGGATACCCTCCGAGATAACATGTGATAACGGGAAGCAGTTCATCGGAAGCAAAGTAACAAAGTTCCTCGAGCATCATAAAATAAAAAGGATCCTGTCAACACCCTATCACCCATGTGCAAATGGTCAGGCCGAGTCCACAAACAAAACAATCATTCAAAACTTGAAAAAGAAGTTAGAAAATGCGAAAGGAAAATGGAGGGAAATGTTGCCCGAGGTACTATGGGCATATTGAACAACTCCAAAATCGAGCACCGGGGAAACACCATTCTCTCTGATGTATGGGTCCGAGGATTTGATACCGGTCGAGGTCGGAGAGACAAGCGCCAGATTCCGACATGCCACCAAGAGCTCTAACAACGAGGCCATGACTACAGCCCTCAAACTTTTAGATGAAAAACGAGAAGCTTCACTGGTCGGAGTCGGGGACTTATTCCTAAGGAAAGTCACCCTAAACACTCGAAACCCTAATGAAGGGAGGCTAAGACCAAGCTGGGAAGGACTGTACCGCGTCCTCGGAGTAATCGATAAAGGGTCCTACAAACTCGGGACCATGAGCAACTTCCGAGCAATTGGAACATATCAATGCTCAAACGCTATTACTGCTAAGGTAAAACCTTCCCCCCTTTTCATTTTGTTCTTCACACTACAATTTTATAGGTGTTCGATGGAAGACACCAAAACATCCTTCGACTCAAAGACCTTGGGTTTTAAAGCATGCGTTGCACTCTTTTCCTTCGATCGATAATTTTATCCCAAAAAGGGTTTTACTGGAAAGGTTTTTAATGAGGCAACATATATATGCTACCTAAGGAGAACTCAACAAGTATTCAAGGCTCCTCTTCGATCAACCTCAAATACTGGGGGGGCATCCCCCTGGAAGATCACCCCCTCGAAGAAATTGAAATATGCCAAAGAGGGTCTCGACATGAGAATGATGTATCGGACCAAATGGTCGAATGAACCTTGTCCACGTAGAATAATCGAACCCTCGATGGCGAAAACGTGTATACTTGTACCAAGTAATCAAAGGAATACCTTTTATCACTAAAATCTTAGCGTCTTCAAAGAAGTCTGTCATTTTCCCAAGAAACGGCTCAAAGGCCAGAAATCCTCAAGCACTCCGAGCACTCGGGGACTGGTATCCACAACCAGCTCATCGAGCCTCTGAATGATCGAAGCCGTAAGACCCTAATCGGGCAACTTCGAGCCTGAAAGCCCTCCATGAGGCAATATCAAACCTGTAAGGCCTCGGTGAGGCATGCTAAATAATATAAGCCCTCTGTGAGGCACCAATGTAAGCCCTCCATGAGGCAATATCGACAATGTAAGACCTCTACGAGACAACAAGACCTCCACGTGGCAACACCAAATCTGTAAGACCTCGATGAGGCATGCTCAACACTAAATCCGTAAGACCTTGATGAGTAATGCTCAACACCGAATCCGTAAGACCTCGATGAGGCATACTCAACAATGTAAGCCCTCGAAGAGGCAATATCTAATCTATAAGTCTTCAACAAGGCAACATTATATCCATAAGCCCTCAATGAGGCAATACCAAATCTGTAAGACCTCAAGTAAGGCATGTCCAAATCTGTAAGACCTCAAGCAAGGCATGTCCAAATTTGTAAGACCTTAAAAAAGGCATAATCCCGATCCTAAAGTGAAGGCTATATATCTAACTTGTAAGACCCCTTAAAAGGCATAATCCCGATCCTAAAGTCAAGGCTATATATCTAACTTGTAAGACCCCTTAAAAGGCATACCCTTGATATAGACACCGAGACTACCTCGCTCGGGGACTAAAAGGCTACAGCTAAACATAATGACTACGGTCATAAGGCTGCTTCCAAACTAACGCGACTCAGAGACTTCTGACCGTCGCCATAAAATCACATGCCTTAAATTACTTCGAAATTACTTCGAAAGAACCGGTTAATCAGGCTACCCTCGACATAAGCAAAAGCGCTTCGATCATATCAGCTCGAAACAATGAAAAGGCTTTGAAACAATTAGCCTCCGAGCAAAATTGGTCATCGTATATCGGCTCACAATCGAGGTTCTTAGTGAGCCATAAATGAATCGGACGAATAAAAAAAACTTCAAAAGCCTTTAACGAGGGAAAATATAGACATATTAGAGGTCGTACCGTCCCAATGCATAAGAGCTTAAGCGCCAGCCTAAAAAGGCCTCAGGGCCGATCTAAACCAAGCCTAAGGGATAATGCGTAAGAGCCTAAGCATAATCCTAAAAAGGCCTCAGGGCCGATCTAAAACAAGCCTAAGGGCTAATGCGTAAGAGCCCAAGGGCCAGTCTGAAAGGGCTCAAGGCCGATATTAAGATCTAAAGGTCGATGAGCTCAAGTCAAAACTTGACTCTGGGACGGAGGCCCAAACGGTCAACTATCGACCATTACCGATTGTCCATCAAAAGCAAGAACCTAAGGGTTTATTTTGAAGTCCAAAATTTCGGACCAATTATCAACAAACATCACAATCTATTCCAAAAAGAAAAGGAAAAACAAGAAATGATGAAAAACGAAAGGAAGTCGGCAGGGGTGTATTTACAAAGCTTATGCCTGAAGCCCTTACACAAAAAAGAGAATAGGTAAAAACCAAATCTACCCCCGGGGTTGTGCCTTCAATGTCTCCCTCAGAGGATATGCCTTCAACGTCTAGGCCCTCGGCCCCAAGGTCTTTGAAGGCCTCTTCCCCCTTGGAGACTTTTCCTTCAATACCTCGAGCCTTAAACCCCTAATTTTCGACAGGCTCTTCCCCCTTGAGGACCTGGCCTTCGTCTTCATCATCTTTTGAGTAAGAAGGGCTACTGATTCCTCTCTAGGGTCTTCACCCTCTCGATCTCAGCTAACAGATCATGACCCTTGCATGTATATCATCGAGGGCCTGCCTCCGAGACCTTAACCTAACATTCTCCACGGCTCGGGTTAATTGCAGTTGGACCTCCTCAAACACCTTCCTGGCTTGAGCGTTTGCAGCAACGACATCCTCTTTGTACGAGGATACGAGCACATCAGCTTCAGCCCTGGCCACATATAGCGCAACAACTGATTCGACGTGGAGGTATTTGTATTTACTACTCTCCGCCCTCGCATCATGAAGATGATGCTCAAATGAGGCCACCTTCTCTTGGAGGGTATCTTTCTCGGAGACTATCTCACTCACATGCCACTTGAATCAGAGAATTTCAGCATCCTTTGCTTAGAGCTCCTCCCTCATCAGGGCATCTTTCCTCTCGAGCTGCAATGATAAACCCAAAGGTGTTAAACACTAAAGTCGGGTAAGTATGTACATAAAAGCAAATAAAGGCTATATTACCTGCTTCGCAAGACAGGTCCGTTCTTGAGACGCCGCCTCTAAACGAGCCCGAAGGCCACGAAGTTCTTCCTCTTTCTTGGCGAAAAGAGCTCTCAATTCATCAACCTCCAAAGGAGTACCCATCGTATTAGGTCAACTCGGTTTGAAACATAGCAAAAGTCTGGTTATAAAGCACTATGGCCTAAAAGCGTGAAAGAAACAAAATTAGAATAATGAAGATCAGAGCCATGAACAGAATTTTCGAAGGATTACCTGTTTACAGAGCCTCTCGACCTCATAAAAAATGAGAGAGGCATTGAGCGAGGGGTTTTACTTGACTACAGTATAAAGTCCTCCAAATACATCTTTATCTCCGATGGATGCCCCCACATCAGAAGACTCTATATTCTGGGCATCCTGCATCTCCCTCGGAGATAAAATTGGTTATGGTTGTGAATCACTTACTTCAATAACCCCGACTGGATTGATCGGGTCCTTCTCTTGCTTCTAGAGAGCTTTAGAACTAGGCTCTTCCAGCCCACCTACCGAGTGCACCCCAGCTTGGGGAATATTTTAGCCGATGACCAGCTCGGGGACATCATCTGTCCCACCCTCTAAGTCTCTCCAGCCCGAGGTGGGACAACAACAACATCAGATTCCGATTTGGAAGCCTCCGTCTCAACAGCCATCGGCTCAGTAGGATGTGGAATGTTCATGCATCCTCTTTCCACGGGTGCTAGCAAGGAGCCATTTTTCTCTTCGCCTTCAGCTCGGGGACTCTCCGGTACCTCCAGAGTTAAGGCCGTTGAATCAGCCTTAGGTTTTGCCACTTTGGCCTTCTTTGACTTCGAAGGTTCAGTCAGGGATTTCCTCCGATTTTTCTTCTCTTTGTCAGGTTTCGGGTAACCGCTTCCCCAGGCGGTGCTTCTCTCATCAAGGGGGCCTCGCCCAAACCTGCATGAATACAATATATAAACATAAGGAATGATGACACAATCGGGGATATTTCTTCTAATAAGATTCAATTAAGGCAGGAGTAATAACTCACCATGATTTTTATCTTCCCATCGAGTCTTAGACAGATCACTTTATACACGCTCAACGTACGGGAAAGTCGAATCTAGCTAACGTATTCACTTATGTTTCAAGTTCCACTCTTTAGGGAATGACATCTTCTCCACTGGAATCAGGTCCGAGGTCCTTACTCGAACAAAGTGACTCATCAACCCTCTGTCCTTGACCTCATCGGTGAAAGGAAAGAAGGCTTTCGAGGCCCGATGTTAGAGCTTAATCAGGCCACCCCGAAAGAGTCGAGGACTGTACATTCTGATCATGTGGTCAAGGGTAAAAGGTATCCTCTCGACCGTAATGCCTAATCATATAAACTATATGCCAAAAAAATGTGTGGATTTTCCCGAGAGTCACTTGATATTGCTTGCAGAAGTAGAGGATCACGGGGTCTATTGGGGGGGGAGGATGGCTCTACCGAACCAAGGGTAAATCGATAGGTATACACACTAAGGAAGTCGGCCTTATATGTCATCATGTGCTCTCCCCGAGAGGGAATCTCAACCAACACCGCATCCCCCCCAGCGGCAGTCGGCCTTTACCCTCTCGATGTCTGTTACGAAACTAATATATCGGGACATGGGTTCACACCGTCCCGGCTTCGAAGAAGGCTTGTCGACCTTGAAATTGGAGGTCGTTTCAGAGGGTCGTGGGATGCACTCCTCGAGACAAGGTAGTACTGTTGCTTTTCCCTTAGACGAGCGTGAAGAAGAAGAAGGCTTATTGTCCCGAGGGACAATTTTGGACATCTTCGCCATTTTGTTGAAATACTTCAGATGGAAGATAAAAATGTAATTAAAGAAAGAAAACAAGAGAGAAGTAAGAAGATCTCTTTTTAAGGCTTGTAGATACGCTGAAAAATAAGGGGTGAAAGAAGAAGTATTTATAGGGGCCAGTCATGTACATTGGGGAAGGACTAAAGACAGCCAACCACCGTAATCAACTCAAAGGCTTTTCGAGAGTCGTGCGAGCATGACCTTTGAACACCTTTTTTGTCAGATCAATCGTTTGATATAGCATAACTGACATAATAATGGAAGAATTGAAGGGTTGAGAATCCAAATCGTTTCTTGTCTTTTCATTCCAAGAAATGCGGGGACTATCTGCATACGATCAAAATCGGGAATGGGCAATTTTGAGGTTTCTAAGACATTCCGATCCTGGTCTCAATGGGATCGAAACAAAATCGAAGGATCAACCCGGGGGTGAATTCCTAGAGGAGAGATAACGAGGGATCAACGTACCTTGAGACAGAGTAAAGATCGGAGCCCGTCATGGAAAGGCGCGGGACTCTCAAAAATGCGTGGTTAAAGCTGACAACGCCTGCAAAAATAGTTCAAGTCCGTACCGGACCATTAAATAGTTGTACCAGCTATATTTCTTTGTAATGATTACATATGTACTATGTTGGTATTACCCCTCCTATATAAAGGGGATCCTTGTAATTTTTTGGACACATGATATTTCAATACAAGAACATTCTCTACTCTCTAACTTAAACATTCTCTCATATTGTTCCATTGATTTATTGCTTACATTTATTGTGTTTCATTGACTGTTCTTCATTTATTGCTCATTATAGATCATTAAGAGGCTGTCCTCGAGGCCCGTTAAGATGTTAGTGCTTCATCGATTGTCCCCGGTCAAGCATATTAGCTCGACCCCGAGGCCCAGTTTCAGCCGGCTCGAGACCTCGTTTCATCACTGTTTAGTTTGCATAACACCTGCTGCCCTTAGCTATTATTTCATTTTTCTAACTCACACTTAGCATCTATTGCCTAACAACTGGTATTAAAATAAATCACATTTTTTGAGAACCACAAAAACAAATATAATTGTAATTACCATTTTCAAGGTAAACAACTCCGGCACAAAATGATTTGGTTCTACGGTTGGAACAGAAGATACTAGAATTTCAAGGGGAGCTTGAGCAGGTCCGAAAGTTGGAAAACCTTTCCCTCACCCTAAGCGTCCCAGACATTAACCAACAAAATGCTCAAAACCCCATACCTCCTCAAAACACACGAAACTAATGCTTGTAAAATCCTCCTGCACCCCACTAATATGCAACACCTCCTCAAAATCCTAATCCTCTACCCATACCGACACCCCCTCAACACCAGCATCTCCCAACACAATATCCGCAAACCACTTACCATACTCCTAAGAATACTCCACAACCTATCCCTGATCCAAAAAAATTATCTAATGATCACCACTAAACTCAAACCCCGGGGATTCAACAAAACAATCCCATATATGTTGAAACCCTACACCACTCCAATCAAACAACTTCATACATACCAGAGTCCGCCGAGAAGGACATTCTCATTATGAATATGGCATAGGAGCTTAAGAAGCTCACAAGCCGAGTCCAGGGTGTTGAAGGAGGCAAAGGAATTGAAGGTTTGAATTATGAAGATCTATGCATTCAGCCAAACGTTGAACTGCCAGAGGGTTACAAACCTCCTAAGTTTGAGATGTTTGACGGAACAGATGACCCGAAGGTACATTTAAGAACATACTGTGACAAGATCGTTGGGTTTGGGAAGGATGAAAGAATTCGCATGAAGCTGTACATGAGGAGTCTCACTGGAGACGCCCTATCTTGGTACATAAGTCAAAATCCCAAGAAATGGGTTAATTGGGTAAGCATGGCATCAGACTTTATGGATAGATTCAGGATCAATATAGAAAATGCACCGGATGTCTTCTACATACAGAACCTCAAGAAGAAACCGACAGAGACTTTCCAGGAGTATGCTACTCGATGGAGGTTAGAAGCTGCAAAGGTCAGGCCGGCACTAGAAGAAGAGTAGATGAACAAATTCTTCGTCAGGGCCCAGGATCCTCAATACTATGAGAGGTTAATGGTCATTGAGAATCACAAGTTCTCATACCTCATTAAAGACGGAGAAAGGAATGAAGAAAGGGTTAAGAACGAAGTGGTGACAAATTTTGAGGCTTTACAGGCTACGAACAAAGCATTATAATTGAGAGGCATATCAAAGAAGAAAGAGATAGGGGCATTGATGATAGCCCAAGGTCCAAAATCCCCACTCACATACCAAACACCTTCGCCCGCATACCAACCTTCACCTACCAGATAGCCTCAACCCGTTACCGCCTACCACACCTATAACACCCAGCCGGCCTTTTATCTTTCACCTCCGGCTCGTCAAAAGTATCAAAAACCTAGACCCAATTTCGATCGCATACCACCTAGACAATACAACCCTATTGCTGAGCCCATCAACCAATTATATGAAAGACTAAAGGCTGCTGGATATGTCACCCCTATTCCCACAATCGCCATGGAAAACTCCTCCCAGTGGGTCAATCCAAACAAAACATGTGCATACCATTCCGGCATGAAGGTACATACCATCCATGAGTGCCACACTCTGAAGGATAATATTCAAATATTGATTGATACCAAGGTCATGAAGCAAAGGAATCCACACCCAATGTCCGCAACAACCCTCTCCCGGACCATAGGGGTGAAGGAGTAAATGTGATAGAGACTGATGAAGAATGGGATCCTGAAGGGTCAATTGGGCTTATTAGGGAAGGTGATGATCCTAATAAACCTGTAGTTACACTCACTCCTATTGTGGTACAGATACAGCCATCGGTCAAATTTGAAATAGCTGCATCAGCTCTGTTTGAAATCGAAGTGACAACACCTGCAACTACACCTACTCCATTTGAAGTGAAAGTAACTATATCCTTCACCGTGACGGTGGAATCCATATCGCCCTTCAATTCCAATTCCGTACCTTGGGATTATGTTGCCAAAGGTAGGAGAAAGGGAAAGCAAAAATGGAAGAGTCTGGTGCTGCACAAGGGATTACCAGAACCGGAAGAATCTATACGCTTGAGAATTTGGGAGAGACAAGTAAGGAAGCCACTGCCAAACAACCCATCATTGAAAGTGGTCTAGATGATCTCTGGAGGAAAGTACAAGCAAGAGAATACTCTGTTGTTGATCATCTGAACCAAACTCCCGCTCAGATATCCATCATGTCGCTGCTACAAAATTCTGAGGCACATAGGAATGCTCTAATGAAAGTATTGAATAAAGCATACGTACCCAACAATATCACCAACGGAGATATGGCCAACATGGCGGGGCAAGTGCTGGAGAACCATAAGAGCACCTTTCACGAAGACGAGTTGCCACCTGAAGGATTGAGCCACAACATGGCACTGCACATCACAGTGCAATGCGAGGATAAGTTCATTGTAGGGTTTTGATAGACGGAGGGTCCAACCTCAACATCTGTCCGTTGACAACTCTGAAAAGGTTGGGAACAGGTTTGCATGAAATACGGGCAGGGACTATGAACGTGAAGGAGTTCGATGGGTCACAAAGAGCCACAATTGGAGAAACCAATTTATGCTTACAGATGGGTCCTACGTGGTTCGATGTCAAATTTTAGGTGCTACACATATCCGCCTCCTACAATCTGTTGTTGGGACGACCTTGGATACATGCCGCTGGGGATGTTGCATCCACTTTGCATCAAGCTATGAAATTTGAATGGAATCATCAAGAAGTAATCATTCATGGAGATGGGAGCCATCCCATTTACACCAATCAAACCGTTCATGTCGTGGAGAACAAAAGGAAGTTAGGTGGAGAAACTTATCACCGCATGGAGCGTGTCAATGCAATTGACAAAGATAAATGGTGGAGCAGTAAAATAGAAAGCATACTGGCATGATTAGGGTATGAACCCGACAAAGGGCTTGGGAAGAAACTCCAGGGCATTACCAAGCCAATACAACTGAAACGTCATGGTACAAATTTTGGGCTTGGATATTCGTATACATAGCAAGAATATGACGATTGGTCGCCACCATGGCGTGGTCTCTATAGCCCTGTTGAGCAGCCACTGTCGCATCTTAGTCAGACCTTTCATCAGGCCGATACAATATAGGGATCCGAAAAAGAGGAAGCTTTGACTGGGCTAAGAAATCTGTTCTTAGAAGATGAAGATATGGATTGCAATGTGATAGTTGAGGAGGAGAAGGAAGAAGGCCTTATCATTCAAACAGTGGAGAGGGGAGCATTTATCAGAAACTGGACCGCCACACCATCCAGGGCCAGACGAGTCCTGGGGTAGCATGGTTAATAATGTTATTTGAAAAACAACTCTTTTGAGCATTTTGTTTTAAAAACATCTTTCTTTCAGTATTTTGTTTTGGAAATCATTGTTTTGAACTCATCTAGACGATATTTTGTTTAACGTATCAGCATTTATAAAATAATTTGACATTTTATTATCGTTATCTTTCATATCTTTCTTCTACAACATTCCTATTTCTTACCTTGATGAACCAACAACTGTGACATGTAATGAGACAACGTGACACAAGGATAGTGACTCGAAAGAGCTAGAAGAAGAACATGTGATACCTAAGGAAATTATCAGAGAAGTTGAGAATTTTGAGAACAAGCCCAAGTCTAACCTAGACAAAACTGAGATAGTTAATTTGGGAGATTATGAAACCATCAAAGAAACTCGCATAAGAATCCACTTGTCAAAGTCAGAGAAGGAAGAATACACTCATTTTCTGAAAAAATATGAGGGTATTTTTGCATGGTCAAACAATGATATGACAGGGTTGAGCACATCCACAGTGGCTCACAAGCTACCTACCAATACAATGTGTTCTCCAGTGAAGCAGAAACTCAGGAAGTTCAAACCATACATGAGCCTAAAAATAAAGGAGGAAGCCATTGAGCAGATCAGATCCAAAGTCCTCAGGGTAGTTGAGTACTTAACTTGGTTAGCCAACATTGTACCGGTTCCAAAGAAAGATGGGAAAGTCAGGGTGTGTGTTGATTATTGAGATTTAAACAGAGCAAGTCCCAAGGATGATTTCCCGCTACCAAATATACACATTCTGATCGACAATTGCGCCAAGCATGAGCTCAAATCCTTCGTAGATTGCTTCGCGGGTTATCATCAGATTTGGATGGATGAAGAAGACGCAGAGAAAACAACTTTCATTACACCATGGGGAGTGTATTTCTACAAAATGATGCCATTCGGTCTGAAGAATCCCGAGGCCACATACATGAGGGGCATGACGACCATCTTCCATGATATGATACACAAGGAAATAGAGGTATATGTTGACGACGTCATCATCAAATCCAATAAAGCCACAGATCATATAGCGGATTTGAGAAAGTTATTTGACCGGCTGCGGAAGTACAATCTAAAGCTGAACCCCGCGAAATGTGCATTTAGGGTTCCTACCGAAAAAATGTTGGGATTCATCGTCAGCCGCCGAGGAATCGAGTTGGACCTATCAAAGGTTATGGCTGTCCAAGAATTACCACCATGAAAGAACAAGAATGACATGATGAGTTTGTTGGGACGCCTCAATTAAATTAGTCGCTTCATAGCACGATCCACAGTGATATGTGAACCAATTTTCAAAATGCTGAAGAAGGATGTTGTAACCAGTTGGACTGAGGATTTTCAAAAGGCTTTTAACAAAATCAAGGAATACTTATCCACGCCACCAGTGATAATCCCGCCAGAGCCTGGTAGGCCACTGCTACTCTACCTCTATGTATTAGATGGGGCTTTCTGTTGTGTTTTGGGACTACATGACGAGACAGGAAGAAGGGAGAAAGCTATTTATTACTTAAGTAAGAAGTTCACACCTTATGAAGCACGGTACACTCTTCTGGAACGCACTTGATGTGCTCTGACATTGATAGCTTAGAAATTGAGGCACTACTTCTATGCATATACCACATACCTCATATCAAGGATGGATCCCCTGAAGTACATCTTTCATAAACCTATGCCTATAGGGAAATTGGCCAAGTGGAAAATATTACTGAGTGAGTTCGATATCATCTATGTAACTCAGAAGGCAGTCAAAGGACAAGCATTAGAAGATCATCTTGCCGAAACTCCTGTGGGAGGAGAATACTAACCACTAAAAACATATTTTCCTGACGAAGAAGTATCATTTGTGGGAGAGGACATTACTGAAGCCTACGACGATTGGAGAATGTTTTTCGATGGAGCTACAAATTTCAAAGGAATCGGTATCGTAGCCGTCTTGGTATCGGAAACCAGTTAGCACTACCTGGTGTCCGCAAAACTCATATTTTCGTGCACCAACAATATGACAGAATATGAAGCCTGTATATTAGGGCTCAATTTGGTCGTCGACATGAACGTTCAGGAGCTTCTGGTAATCGATGACTCAGACCTGCTAGTGCACCAAGTGCAGAGAGAGTGGGCTACGGAAAACACCAATACATTACCATATCCACATCACGTACACGATATGAGGAAGAGGTTCACAAAGATGGAATTTTGGCATGTCCCCAGAATCCAGAATGAATTTGTATATGCATTGGCCATCCTGTCCTCAATGATACAACATCCAGACAAGAATTTCATCGATCCCATTCCGGTGAGAATCCATAATAAGCCAGCATATTGTGCTCATGTCGAAGAAGAAACAGATGGAAATCCATGGTTCCACGACATCAAGGAATATTTGGCGAAAGGAGAATACCCAAAGCAGGCAAACCATACTAAAAAACGCACACTGTGAAGGTTGTCCAATAACTTCTTCCAAAGCGGAGGAATTCTGTATAGAAGAACTCCCTATCTAGGAATGTTATGGTGTGTTGACGCCAAAGAGGCTTCCAAATTGCTCGAGTAAATACATGTTGGAACATGCGACCCACATATGAAGGATTTGTCCTAGCCAAGAAGATACTCAGGGCCAGATACATATAGATGACTATGGAAACAGATTGCATCCGATATGTCCAGAAATGCCACCAATGCCAGATACATGCAGACATGATACAGGTGCCGCCAAATGAACTCAATGCAACAAGTGCACCTTGGCCTTTTGCTCCCTGGGGAATGGATGTCATTGGTCTGATTGAACCCACTGCTTTGAACGGGCACAGGTTCATTTTAGTGGCCATCGATTATTTCACAAAATGGGTCGAAGCCGCATCCTAAAAAGCTGTAACTAAGAAAGTTGTGTCCAATTTCATCAGGAATCATTCTATTTGTCGATTCAGGGTTCTAGAGTCTATCATCACTGACAATGCTGCCAATCTCATTAGTGATATGATGAAAGCTATGTGTGAAGCCTTCAAAATCAAGCACAAAAACATTACATCATACAAGCCTCAAATGAACGGATTCGTGGAGGCTTCCAACTAGAACATCAAGAAGATACTTAGGAAAATGGTAGAGAATCACAAGAAATGGAACAAGAAGTTACCATTTTCCTTATTTGGATATTGTATCACAGTCCGCACATCATCTAGGGCAACTCCCTATTTGCTGGTTTATGGTACCGAAGTTGTCAGTCCCGGCGAGGTAGAAATTCCTTCTTTAAGGATCATACAAGAAGCCGAACTTAGTGACACATAATGGATAAGAAGTCGCAATGATCAATTCGCCCTCATAGATGGAAAAAGGATGAATGCAGTGTGTCATAGTCAGCTTTATCAGAATCGAATGTCTAGAGCTTTCAACAAAAGGGTCAAACCAAGACAGTTCACACCGGGGCAGCTGGAGTTGAAACGGATCTTTCCACATCAAGATGAAGCCAAAGGGAAATTCTCACCCAACTGGAAAGGTCCTTACATGGTTCACAAGGTATTGACAGGAGGAGTACTCATACTCGCAGAAATGGATAGAGAAATTTGGCCAAAGTCTATCAATTCAGATGCAGTCAAAAGATACTATGTTTAAACTATTTATATTTCTTCATATGATGTAATTGAACTACGCTTGACCTGATTCCCGTTTAAGAGGGGATACGTAGGCACCCCTATGGGTTCGGTCACAATTCAATAAAATTTCCATTTTCCCCAAAATCAGAAACTGGGCAGAATTTTGAGAAGGACCCTCAAAATTTGGAAGCGAGTTCAGCCAACAGCATTACATACGGAATAGGTCATTTAGATAACTAGGGAAGAATTTTGAGGAGGAACCTCAAAATTCTATGGAAAAGAAGGTCGCAATGTCTCTTATAGTTTCACAATCATTGGTTCATCTAATTGATTTTTAATTTGCATAATACTATGTCTTTGAAAACCATACATGCATACTTTTGGAAATAAACTTTATTTTTCTATCCAAATTCTACCCATGGTGACTTCAAAAGGATCATTTGACAGAGCGGAGCAAAGCAAGCAGACAAAGGCACGAACCAACCTCCCTCGCGAAACTCACAAATTTTCTTTGGATGCTGGAATAGGTCATCACCATAAGCATCATCACAAGAAAGAATTTCCAAGCCTAAACATATTGCCAGCTGAGAATACTTCACTCTTACTTTTACATTGGCAGGAGGCTAAACCTTGCCTACCTACTTGAATAAGGCTAAGCATTACCTTCTCTTCTCATGAGACTAAGTCCTATCTCAATCCTTGCATGAGGCTAAGCCCTGCCTCTCCATTTGTGTATGGCAAAGCATTACCTTCTCTTTGCATGAGACTAAGCCATGTTTCAACTCTTGCATGAGGCTAAGCCCTGCCTCACCACTTGCATAAGGCTAAGCAATGCCTTCTCTTTGTATGAGACTAAGCCCTGTATCAATTCTTGCATGAGTCTAAGCCCTGCCTCCCCACTTGCATAAGCATAAACATTGCCTTCTCTTTGCATGAGACTAAGACCTTTCTTAATTCTTACATGAGGCTAAGCCCTGCCTCCCCACTTGCATAAGGCTAAGCATTGCCTTCTCTTTGCATGAGACTAAGCCATGTCTCAATTCTTGCGTGAGGCTAAGCCCTGCCTCCTCATTTGCGTAAGGCTAAGCATTGCCTTCTCTTTGTATGAGACTAATCCCTGTCTCAATTCTTGCATGAGTCTAAGCCCTGCCTCACCACTTGCATAAGGCTAAGCACTGCCTTCTCTTTGTATGAGACTAAGCCCTGTAGCAATTCTTGCATGAGGTTAAGCCCTGCCTCCCCACTTGCATAAGGATAAGTATTGCCTTCTCTTTGCATGAGACTAAGCCCTTTATCAATTCTTACATGAGGCTAAGCCCTGCCTCCCCACTTGCATAAGGCTAAGCATTGCCTTCTCTTTGCATGAGACTAAGCCCTTTATCAATTCTTACATGAGGCTAAGCCCTGCCTCCCCACTTGCATAAGGCTAAGCATTGCCTTCTCTTTGCATGAGACTAAGCCATGTCTCAATTCTTGCATGAGGCTAAGACCTGCCTCCTCATTTGCATAAGGCTAAGCATTGCCTTCTCTTCATATGAGACTAAGCCCTGTCTCAATTCTTGCATGAGGCTAAGCCTTGCCTCCCCACTTGCAAAAGGCTAAGCATTGCCTTCTCTTTTCATGAGACTAAGCCCTGTCTCAACTCTTGCGTGAGGCTAAAACCTGCCTCCCCACTTGCATAAGTCTAAGCATTTCCTTCTCTTTGCATGAGACTAAGCCCTGCCTAAATTCCTGCATGAGACTAAGCATTGTCTCCCATCGCATAAGTGTTACTCTATTCTAAACCTTGCATTGTCCTCTTCTCTCGGGGCTAAGCTCTACCCCCATACTCTACACACGACTAAGCTTTGTCTTGTTATTACCTCTAGCATCATGTATCTGCACCTCATGGTCTAATATATAACCAATTTTTACGAAGGCGTCATAGTCTGAAGGCATCATCCTCATAGCCAGAAGACACCATACTATGGCATGAGGATCTCTCAATCTTGCACATCATAATTCAAAGGCATCATGGTTTGGAGGCACCATCTTCATGGCCCGAGAACATCATTTCATGACCTACGAATCTTTTATCGTACCATGGCCCATACATCATGGTATAAGGAAGTCATCCTCCCCGTCCAAAGACAGTATTCATGGTCCAAATAGAATTTGCATCATGTCAAAGTTTACACAATAATCTATACATGCTTGCATGTAGTCGTATTTGTTTTGAGTTTGCAGGTAGTCTCAAGTGCAATCGTTCTCCAAACAGGAGCAATCTTCGCTCTGGTTTCCATCAAACGTTCATATCCTTCAAATTATTTCAAACGTAACAGATCATCATCCGTTACCGAGTCTCATTTATCCATAAACATTTTCAAATCCCAATTGATCCTATTCAGAACATCTTGTCCATTCTTGCAACAACTCCATTATCTTATTCCGTTGTTGGATCCAGAACTACACACAACCTGATTCCTGTAAACCCAGGGATATGTAGGAAGCTCATAAAGCAGAGTGCGCCCTATATCTTTCGAATCACCCCATTCGGTCAAAATTTGTCATTATTTCTTTACCCGAAAATTCTTTCATCCTTCCCAGGTAAAGAGGGGTAGCTGTTGATACCCAATTTTTCCTCATATATTTAAACTATACATATATACTTTCAAAATAGTGCATGATCATCATCAAGTATATTTCCTAATTTTTCCATAAATTTTAAAGATTTTTTAATCAATTTATTCCCATATTTTATTATATAAATAATACTTAATTGCATCACAAATAAATTTTATAATTCTTTTATCATCTAACTTCATCATTTATATCCATATTAAGCTTTAAATATTTTTTGATGCATTAATTATAATTATATTTGCATCTTTAGGCTACAATTGTATATTTTGCAATAATAGCCCTTATATACTTATGATTACTTCATTTATGAAAAACAATACCGTTTTATGCTTTTATAGTGATAAATAATTGTTGTTAATCATTTTTATGTACACATAATATTTGTCACTATTTTTATTTATCATTTTTACAAATTATTTTATTAATTAAATTGGGTATTAACTAATAGCCCCTAAATTCACCAATTTCGGACCTAAACTACCAACCCCCTTTGCCCATTTACCTAAAACACCTACCCAACCTCTGGACCCATCCCTCAAAGCAAATCCAAACGACTCATGTAATTACCCGGTCGCGACCCGCTTAGATCAACGTCTCATATTTCTCCCCTCCTTTAATTAACCTACCCATCCCAAACCCTAGGGATCATTATCCCAACCCCGCCGTCTCTATACTCTCTCTAACCTTCACCTCCATATGTCAAACCCTAGCTGTCGTAACCCCCAAATCTCTCCGATTTCGGCTCAACATGGAATCAATCCATGATTTACTTACCTATTTTGCGTTACTCTATCATTATACACATGTTTATGGTATTACTTAGTTCTTGCCCTAGTTTTGGCAAGAACTACCTCAATAACAGGTAGATTCACCCGGATTCTATGAAGATCTAGATGATCTTTCATCCATATACATGTTTTATTGAACGATTCTTGCATCTTCGGTCCGATTCAAGGCATCAGTCTCAACTAGGGTTTGAGATCTTTCTTTGTTCTTTTCTGATTTCTGATTGATACTCTTCCCTTTCTGGTGTTTGGCCAATATTTTCCTTATTTCTGTTTAATCTACCGTGTTTCCTTTATTTTTACCTTATTTCGCCCTAAATCTTATTTTTAATCGATCCTTGTGTGATATTTTCCTTATTATCTACTGTATCCTTATTTTAAGTGTTACTTGCATGATTATATTCTATTCTCTATTAATTTACTGAACTCCTTATTTGTGTATTATTTGCCCTAAAAATTATATTCTAATTGATTCAGTGTTTACTAATTACAGTGTTTCCTGTTTATACTATACTACTATATAAACCCCTCCCATTTCCCCTTTAATACATACTCAAATCAATATACTCTCACTGAAAACTTAGGGTTTAATTTTGATTCTCTTTGCTCTCTCGTTTGCTTCTGGTCTTGGCCGGTTGAAAGCGAAGGCCAAGTAATTCTGGGCTCTCGACTATTGTGGTGTATTTCTTGATTTCTTGACTAACTTGTGAGTGACTATCCTTTGTCATTCATATCTATGTATCCATGAATTGTGTTTATGATCCAACGTGTTTAAATTTTATTCTGATCATGATTCTACCACTTTTATGTTTCTGTGATTTCCTTTAGTCCTATAGTTGATACTGTTAGTTATGAGATTATTTATTTTGAATAATATGAATCCTCTTAGAGGTTAACTTAATATCTTTTAACTTGTTTTGTGTGTGCTATTTTGCTATTTCTGAACTTGTCCTAAACTAAGCATCTTTAGGATAGTACTAGAATGTTCATCAGTTAATCAGTCTTTACAGACTTATATTGTTATTTAACCTTTCTCTGTCATTCACGTGCCCTGATAACTTGCTTCCTAATGTGTCTTGTATCTATTTGGATTCACGTGGTTATTCTGACTGTTTGCCTTAATACGTTGTCTAAATGTTTTCTGTGATTGAATAAGGATGTCCTAAATATTAGCATGTATACTTAGCCTAGTTAGACCTTTCAGACTCTAACTTATTAAAAACTGTATACTTGAGCATGAACAACTTTGTAAATCTTGCCAATTTATCTTCTTATTGCATTTCTGCCTACATATTCTGTGTTTTAAACTTTTTTTATGATGGCTTTTCTAAACTAAAACCTGTTTCAAAAATCTGTCATTTACCATTATCTCTTTTTGTATACTGCTACCTCAAACTCCTACTCTTAGGTCCTTAGGTTCTATCCTTAACCTCCTCAGTGTGAGCATTGCTCGGGGTCCATGTGAGACCCTTGTGAACTCTGACACATTGGGGTTTGGCTCCTAATCTCCTTTGAATAATTTCTGAGTATTTGGTTCTCTAGTGTGAGCATTGCCCTGGGTTATTGAAGCCCTTGGGAACTTTGACACACTAGAAACATGAGTTCTATGTGTGCTATGTGTGAACCACTCACCATTGACTGTTCTGTACCTGTGAAATGAGCCTCGAAGCTGATATGGTTTGAAGGTCTGAGTTGCCCAGGAGTATTTGGATCTTTAAAAGGCTTTTTGTAGTTTATTTCATTACTATTATGTAATTCATTTACTAACTTGGTCTGTAATAATTTTGTAATAAACAATTCTGGGGTATTTAGTAAAATCGGGAGGGGTTTCTTATTTTCTTTTGCTAAATCGGGTAGAAATCCTACCTATAGGATCTCATTTATGCTATTGATTCTGCTTATGAGTTTCATATCATGCTTATTAAATGGTATAAGTCATATGTCATGTTTACCTATTAGAAATCCTGCCTATAGGATTGGTGTTATGATTTGTTGAAAATCATGTCTTCAGATGTATCAATATGTCCAATAAATGTGTGTTAGCAATCATGCCTATAGGACCAATATCTGGCTTAACTGTTTTCTGACTCAATGTGTATAACTTCTTACTTAAATACTGCTTAATAATAGATATCATGCCTATAGGATTAAGAATCTGCTTAATAATATATACCATGCCTATAAGATTAAAAATCAGTTCAATGATAGATATCATGCACATAGGATTAAAATTCAGTTCAATAATAGATATCATGCCTATAGGATTAAAATTCAGTCCAATGATAAAAATCATGTCTATAGGATTAAAAATCAGTTCAATGATAGAAATCATGCCTATAAGACTCTATTAAATGATTCTGAATACGATTATCATTATCCATCACTTAGACAACATGTTTATAGGATTGAACAATAATTCTGGACTTAGGATTGTGATTTACTGTTAATCATTAACGCATGAAACACCCAGATGTTGTACTGAATTAAAATCAGTAGGCAAATATACGTAGGCCCTATAGAAACTGATTATGTATATCACTGTTGGCCCGTTTCTCACTTATATTTCCTACTTATAAGATTTTGCGATTAATAAAACCTGCTAATCAGTTGCGTGCATTTGTTGTTTATGTGTGGAGGTCAATATGAGCCCATATCTGCTTTTATTTGAAACGTCCTAACTGTTTTGCTTGTCGTCTAGTATTTTATAATTTTGAGAAACCTAAGCTTAGTTTAGAACCATCCTAAATAGACTTCCCAATGCCTCCAGGACCATAGGTAAGTGACGGGTAGTGCACGCATAGGAAACATATTAGAATCAACTAGAGCGCTTTAGGTAAAAACTCAAAGATAGTAATCGGGTAGAAGGAGATGATAGTTTGTGCCCGCTAAATAATATGCGTAACACCCCAGTCTTCTGGAGTTGCGAAGTATTATTTATGTTGCGCGGGGTAATCCTATAGGCTAAAACTTTTAGGACCCCCTATCCTTATCTAATAGTTTTTCTTCGTTTTCCTAGACTAATTCGCATAATTTATGTTCGGCCGGGACCCACCGTTGTGGACCTCGAGGGGTGCCCAACACCTTCCCCTCAAGGTCATTTGAGACCTTACCCGATCTCTGGTGATGCAAAGTGGTATAATCTGAGTTATTTGCTATAGGTTCCCTAACGCACCTTAATCCGTTAGGTGGCGACTCTAACAACCAATTCCATTTCCCTACTCTCTCAAAAGGAGTTGTCAAAATATCGAAACCCGATTTCACGAGAAAAAGGGGGCGCGACATTCCCAAGAAGAGAATGTCAGTACACCACGGCAGTACTCAGTAAGTAAAGCAATCCTCCCACTAAAGCTGGAACGAGACTCTAAAAGAAATATGTATGCATGATAAAGAGTTGAAACAGACAACTCATATATCTATTGTAAAACTCTTTTTGATGCCATTCATGAAAATTCTCTCTTTTCTTTTCTCTTATTTTCTAAAAAAATTATTAAATTCAAATACATAAATATATAAACTTTCTCGAAACAATCCTTGTAAATTCTCCAAAACTTTTTCTTTATTGCTTTTATGGGGAGTTCCATTGATTCTGACATTCTTTCTGATTTTGATTCTGAAAATGTCACCATATGATCGGTAGGGTGGACAATTCTAGCCCGATCTCCTGGACCCCATTCTTGTGGTGCCTCACAGTTCAAGGTTCAAACATGCTTGTGTTCTTGTGTCTTACCAGGACACTTCTATCATAGTGCCCGAATAAACGGTACACTGATCTCCTACTCTGGCACGAGTAGTTTCGGGGTAACATAAACCACTAAAGGCTATGGACTCTTCTAAGAGATCTAAGGAAACTCCCAAAACATTCTTCTGAGTAATTCATGCATCAAAATTTAAAACATTGATATATCTTCACAATTACCAAAACAGTTCCATAAAGTCTTCTAAAAGAAATTTTCATAGCCTATACATATAAGAAATATATGCAAGTCATGAATGCATGAGAAATGATATATGGAACATGTGATGACCCAAAGGGGCATCTTATGTAAAGTTAATTATGACTATGTTCCGAGGTCCCGAAAGCCTCCGTTAATCCCACCTCGATGTGCGTGCACAGCCCGGGCGCGTAGCCGGGAAGCCTTTATGTGAAAACTTGATAAAGAGTTGAATTTATGATAATTAATTGAATAAAATTGACTTTGGTAAATATTTTTTGGTAAACGGACCCGGATCCGTGATATGACGGTCCCGAAAGGTCCGTAGGAAAATATGGGACTTGGGCATATGCCCAAAATCGAATTCCGAGGACCCAAGTCTGAGAAATGAATTTTTAAAGAAAATTGTTGTCTGAAAATAATAAAGGCTTATGAAAATGAACCTTGATGTGAAACCTATGCTAACGGGCCCGTATTATGGTTTCGGAGCCCGGAACAGGTTCAATATGTGTGTTATTTAATTTATCTGTTAAATTTGGTAAGAAACTGACTTGATTTGACGGGTTTCAGATCAAAATGGGAAAATTTAGAGTTAATGAAGTTTTGAGGATTTTCCTAGAATTTGAAATTTGGTTTGGAATGTGATTTTATGTTACCAAGGTCCAAATGCAATTCCGAGACCGGGAATATTTCCGTTATGTCATTTACGACTTGTCTGCAAATTTTGAAATCATTCCGAGTAGTATAGGCCGGTTCGGCGCATTGTAATGAATTCTAGAATCTTAAGTTCTTAAGCTTTATTCAATCTAGTTTTGGGGTCGAATTTTAAGTTTCGTTGTTGTTTTTCATGTTCCGGAAGTTCGAGCGAGTCCGTATCATGAATACAGACTTGCCGGTGTTTTTAGACGGGGTCCCGAGGGGCTCGCGTGTGTTTTAGACCCTTGGGAGCAAAGTTAGAAAAACCAGAAATTCTGCTATATAGTTTCCTTCTCTGCGATCGCAGAAGGTGGGTTGCGATCGCGGAGAAGGATTTTGCTGGGCTGTTGATTGTTCTCTGCGATCGCAGCCTCCCCTTTGCGATCGCAGAGGTCTGGGTTCCACACGTTCGCGATCGCAGCCTTTTCTCGCGATCGCATTGAGTCGCATCTGGGCCGGGTGAGTTTGTTCTTCGCGATCGCAGGACCTCTGCCGCGATCGTAGAGGTCAGGCCAATTGGCCTTCGCGATCGCAGGCCTCAGGACGCGATCACATAGAAGCAGTATCTGGGAAGTTTAATTAAATACGGGATTTGGCCATTTTCCACCATTCCCACCTTCCTCCTTGAGCTTTTGGAGGCATTTCAAGAGAGCTATTCCACCATTGTTGTCAAGGTAAGTAAAACCTCATAATTTTTATAGCTTTAAAATTAATTCCTAGTTAAATTCCCTACTAAATTATCTAAAAAAAATCATAGAATTAGGTAGTAATTTTAGGGTTCTTGAGGATTTTGNGGAATTTGATCATGAGGGACCGGGGTTGGAATTTGGGAATTTTTCAAGAATAGCGATTTTATTGAATAACTAGGATAACTTCCCGCTTTGTGCATGCATTGATATTATTGTATACCTTTTAGCTAGTTGCGAGTTCTTGGGTGTAGAGTTCGGAGTTTCGGGCGCAATTGTGGTCCGAGAGGTAGATTCGACACGAGGTGAGTCTCCTTTCTAACCTTGTAATAGGGAATTGTCCCCATAGGTGATGTATATGCTATGTGTAAATTCTTTGGGAGCTACGTACGCGCCAAGTGACGAGAGTCCGTATGTAGCGGCTATTATTGTTATGTCCGGGTAGTTAGGCCCACATCATGGCTTGTATGGTTTCTCGTAATGCCTTATATGCTTTTCTCGTAATGCCTGATATGTTTTCCTTGTAATGCTTTATATGATTTATTGTGAAGCCATATGTACTATGAGATTATGTTTTGTATAGTGTTGTTCCTCTGAGGCTTTATGGAAAATTGTTGAATGGCAAGGAACTTGTTATGGAAAGTAAGTATTGTAAGATATTGGGATCGGGTCGTACGCCACGGCAGGTTTGAGAGTGATTATGTCCATATGGGATCGGGTCGTACGCCACCGCAGAGTTGAAAAGAAATTGTGAAATATATGGGATCGAGCCGTACGCCACGACAATGTTGAGGAATATTTGAAATATATGGGATCGGGTCGTACGCCACGGCAGTGTTGAGGAATAATTGTGATATACACATGGGATCGGGTCGTACGCCACGACGAGTTTAGTAGGTACCTTATGGGAGCGGGCCGTACGACCTGGCGGATCTAAGAATTTGTGATTATTGTTTCGTTCGGTGGTCTTACCCTTGAAAGTGCTTTATTGTTTANNGTGAGTATCGAGTCGACCTCTCGTCACTACTTCTTCGAGTTTAGGCGGGATACTCACTAGGTACATATTTATTTAATATGTACTCATGCTGCACTTTCTTTTCTTTTCTGTACTTGACTGTACAAGTCCGGAGGCTGGTACGTCTGATTATCAGGCCGGTGCTAGATATTGATAGCGTGGTCATACTTCACGGTGAGCTGCTTTCCCGGCGACTTCCTAGCAGCACCCTGGAGTTCTTTTGTTATATTCTCTGTCCATTTCATTCAGACTGAGACTCTGTATATATTGTAGTCATTGTATATTCGGTAGTTTCCCGTGACACTCGTGACACTAGTTTCTGGCACACACGCAGTTTGTATTTTGGGTTTGGGCTGTGTATCTATATATGTGCTTCGGTTTGGCCCTGTGCCTTCTTATTTTTATGATTTTTAGGTCGTATTATGCTAGCATTTTTATTAATTGTTTAAAATTGGACATTTCCGACATGTTTAGATCGGACATGCAATGGGATATCATCTAGTGATTCTATATTGGCTTGCCTAACCCCGTTGTTGGGCTCCATCGCGACCTGAATTAGGATTTGAGTCGTGACAGAACATCAGATTATTCTTGAGTTATTGATCACGCCCAGCTATGCCTTGCAGAAAGGACTAAGTGGTCGCTGCAAATATAACCCAAGTCAAGTCCGGAATAAAATCCCATAGGGAACTAACCTATTTACTACAACTTTTAATAATTCTAATGACAAGCTCAGACAACATCCGGATGCAAGATTTTTATAAATAATCAGTGGAATTTATTTAGCTTAGGAAAAATGACAATAAAATTAGCAATAATAAAGACTAAAATTGAATTCAAGGGCAAAAGGATCAAAGGCTATCGATTTCCCCAATTGCCGGATTAATTGTTAACTCTTTAGCAATAATCTTGCCGTAATACTCTAAGAGGATTATGAGTTCCAGGCTACCGTAATTATCTCTCGATTAATTACGATAATTACTAGAAGCATTCTCTCGAACTACCCTAGTTAACAATTTATGCAACTCAGAATTGTCTCACCAAAGCTTCGTTATTTCTAACCCTACTTTTTAATTGAAGTAATTAATATCTTAACTTATCCAAAAGTGGTTTTGTTAAACAACAATCTAACCATGCGTTCTTTCTCAAGAAACACAAGGTAACTAGACACGATTAATCAATGGCCGTTTCAATTAACCATAATACAATACATAGTTTAACAAACATAGAACAAACACGGCTCAGTTATAACAAAATAGAGGTAAGACTTCATCCAACAATTGGTTCCATCAACCCTAGATAATAGATTTAGCTACCCATACTAATGGAAAACAAATCACTAAAATAATTCATAATCAACAAATAGAAGTATGAAGAAGAAGATGAAAACTCTTAGAAAATTATCCATCTTCTCTCCCTTGTTCTTGCCTCTAAAATTTTCTAAAACAAGCTATGTCTGACTTCTGGGCGAGTTTAGGCTTTATATAGGTTTAGGTTAGTCACCTAGGAAATTACAAAATTAACGCTAGATTTTTGGCTTCTGTCCGCCCGTCCGCGGCCGCGAATTTGACTGCGGATGCGGCCGCAGATTTTCACTGCTTCAATGCCTTGAGTTCATGGCCAATTTGCGGCCGCGCACCTGGAGTGGCCGTCTCTCTTGCTTTTCTCGCTCCTTTTCGACCGAGCTAACCTTCGATTTGCCTTTCACGCTTCATAATGACTCAAAACACCCTTTAGCTCCCTCTTAGCTCGGAGTGGCTCGTGCAAAGCATCAATTTCTTAATTAGAGCATTTTATTATCTTTTAACATTCAAATATCAATAAAGTACGGCTAAATTAGAGTGTACATAGTGTCTAAATTTCATAAATATAGCCTTCTATCAACACCTCACATTTAAACCATTGCTCGTCCCCAAGCAATCAAACCACACTCTACAGATGCCTAATTTCACTGAGCGACTTCCCTACTCGTCACACCAGGAATATTTAACAAAGGTTGAGTACATTAGTGTAACATCTACACCTCAAGAGTTGACTCCACCTGGCCACACAATGTTCCTAACCGGCTTACTTATTCTATTTCACAGGTCCAAACTTACCTCTCCTTCATGAATCAGGTGCCTGCTCACCACAGAAGGGACTCATTTCACAATAAGTAAAATTCACACACACTGAGGAACTTTAAAAGGAATAGAATTCACTCACCCTCGGAAATGATATTCTTGTGCTACAGAAAATGCACCATAGGCTTGCCCGTAGTGTACTAATCTACTAATTGAGCTCACTCAGTCTAGGATCAAGTAGGAATTTATCTGGATGTAATGTAGGATGCATGTCGGGTAGGATATATTTGGATATGATAGTGAGTACACCTTCCTAAACACTTTAATATATTTATTTTTACAGTCAAGTCCACCTAAGTTAAACAAATATTTTCATCTTTAACACCACATATACCACCTCACACTTCTTCTTTGAGCATAATCACCTTAAAATCCACCAAAGAATTATTTCCAATCCACATGATACACTATTAACAATGTTCTTATTTTCACAAGTGGCTTTTCCAACAAGATATACCTTTCTCCCTATTTCCCTAGTTCCACTCAAAAGCTCCACCAACTACCCCACACTTTATCCTTTGTAAATTCATAGTATTTCAAGTGCTTACGAGAGGTAAAGGGTTCAAAAAGATTGTCAATTCAAACAAGGGATATGGATTGTAATGTGGTTACCAAGGAAACAGGATTACAGGATCAACGGGGTTAACTATGGAACATAGGAAATAGGTGGGAGGAGTATGTATATATATAGGGTTCAACAAAGAAATGCCTATATCACTTCCCAGACACAACAAGACTATCATTTTGCTTTGCAGACACACTGGGCAAGTTCTAGGCGTTAAATGTCGTGCACAGAATATAACAAGCCTCACACACACGTGGCACATGAGTCATTCCATATTAGATCATCAAACACTCAGATCAGGGTACTTAAGCCAAATTAAGAACATACATTTTAAGGCCTTCTTACAAGAGTCAACAAATGAGCCTAGGCGTCACACTAAAGTAATTTCTATATTCAAGGCATTACGAAGTTAAGGGATCCTCTTCTAATTCTTCCCATAGCCCATAAGTTCCTAACTAAAAAAAAGCTAACTACACCCGGTTCAAACAAAACCATTGGAAAAGAACAGTGGTTTAAAGAAAAAACAAGAGGGAATTGATACACTACTACAAAAGAAACTTCTTTTTGTTTTTTTCTTTCTTTCGACTTTAGTCCCTCAAGAAACCACTCGAATGATATCCATCGTCGGGCCAAGTCGAAATTGATATATACAAATAAACTACGAAACTTATCTACATACAACATACAACAAAGTATCCCCCACCCCACACTTAAAAAGATGGCATGTCCCCATGTCATACAAAATAAAGCAATGTAAGGTAAAGGAACTTCTCTGTTGGATCAGTCTTGATCGGAGATAGTGCCGGGGTCAAGGTGACACGCCGTCCCCAGCGCATCCATCCAGCATATTATTTTCTTCTCAAACTTTTAATTTTGGGTGGATAGGGCATCAACTCTAGCCCCCAACTCCGTGACGGAAGTGCGAAGTCCTGCCATGCCTTGTTCTAGGGCTGTCATTTGCGTGCTCCGTCTACCTTGGGATGGTCCTGCAGCTGCGGCAACTTGTTCCTATGGGGGGGAGGAACGCCCAATCTCCTCCTTCCCTACATCTCCCTCCTCTGGCGTATCAGAACCGTCACTATGAGTCGCCCCAGGTGCCACTGGGTCTCTCCAGATGGTCACTTTGTCTACTCGGAACTTAGCTTCTTTCCTAACCTTGAAATTCGCATTTGGGTTCTCAGGCACACTTGGTGCCCGACACAATGTGTAACCAGAGAGGGAATAAAGAATCCATACCTCTTCAATGGTGAACGGACGAACATTTCAGACTGTATAACCTTGGCCACATCAAAATCGTGGCTATTCACGAACCACCAGATCAAAGCAGCTCTCGGTCTATTAACCTCAGTCGTGTTGTGGGATAGAAGCATGCGACTATTTATGATGTGAAACCAGAACTTGCCTTCAAAAGTGAGCAAGGCAGAATGCAAGATCTTACTCAGCACCACCTACAGGACATCTTTGTATGGTACACAGATGGTTCGGAAAAACCTGTGCGATGTGATGGGTTCTCTTTTATAGGTATCATAGAAATCCTCCTCCCCATTGAAAATAGGAAAGCGATATACTCTTCGGATGGATTCTAAAGAGGCATTGACCCTCGTGTTCCGCACAGTGCAAATTCTATCCGAATGTTCGAGGCAATTGACATAAAATTCCTGGACAAGCATCAAGTTACCTTCCTCAGGTTCTTCGAAGAAGCTGTCCAACCCGCACCTGATGAGCTCCCAATACATATTAGGGCAGTCATTCTGGAGAGATGCTCTATCAATACCCCTTTCTGTTACAGGCTTCCTGGTAGCCTTCAAACTGAATCGGTCCTATGCAGCTCCGAAGAGGAACTTGGTGCGATCAAACGAAGCTGCACTGGTTGGTGCCTATCTACGAGATGAGCCTCCATGACCACTTGAATAGTCTTCGGTAGCGCGTCTCTTCCTTGAAGGTTGCATGGTACCTACACAATAAACACTACTATCAGTGGAGAGCGGAATATGTGACCCAATGGCGGTTACTCAGACTTCACTCACACAATTGGTCACAATTTGCATTCAAAGCTCAATGTTGAAATTCAACAAGCACCTAGTGTGCATATACTCCCCCAGGTTACCCCAAATACCAAATCTATTAGCCCCATATACCACATATAAACCACAATCCAAATCAAAGACACAAGCACCCATGATTTTACTACCCTATACATACAATAACAAAGGAAATGATTGGAAGAAATCACAAAAAAACTTAAAAGAAAACAAAAAGAAAAATGCTAAGAAAGAGGAATAAAATCATGTACTTACTTGGAGATCTTGAAAAGAATGGAAGTTGGAGATTGGATGAGTGGAGAAAGGAAGGAAGGAGAAAAGTCTTTTGTTGAATAGAAAATATGGGGGAATGGAGGGGATGCGTAGGTGTTGTGGCGGGGGGGGGGGG
>ML245908.1:0-47585 GCA_005239495.1 Nicotiana undulata | reverse complement strand
AAAAAAAAATAGGGGGGAAGGGGGGGGATGGGTAGGTGTTGGGGGGGGGGGGGGGGAAGGAGAAGGGTATGGGAGTTTGAAGTTAGGAAGGAAAGAAGAGAAATGGGGGAAGCGGGAAGGGAAGTGGGGGGTTTGGACGGTTAGGTAGGGAAAGGGGGATATTAAAAAAAGTTTTTAACTAAAAATTAATAAGAAAGAAAACATACATGGACATGACTCATATCCATGCCCAGATCCGCGGTCGCGGATGTTGGGTAGTTTGGAGGTCAAAATTCGTGCCCAGATTCGCGGTCCTATCCGCGGTCGCGGATGTTGGATAGAGGGTGACCATAAATTTGCGCCTCAATCCGCGGTCCAATCCGCAGCCGCGGACGGGGGACATAACACAGGCCAAAATTTACGGCCATATCCGAGGTCCAATTCGCGGCCGCGAATCTTCGTCTCCAGCCAATATTTGTCTTTTTCGCATTTTTACCTATTCCCGGGTTAATTTCGACCCCAGAATTCTTCCGATGTGCATACCTTTTCCCCGGAACACTAGTAGATCAGCCAATGTCGTTCAAAATCAATTACAACAACAAAATAAAATAAAAAACAATGGGTTGCCTCCCCGAAAGCGCCTAACTTAACGTCGCGGCACGAAGATTTACAACAAACCATGGGTTGCCTCCTAGGAAGCACCTGATGTAACGCCGCGGCACGACGCAGGCTTTCATTATCACTCCTCGTTCGCGTACTGAGGATCTTCCAAAGTTATACCACTCTATCCTCTTTCTCTTCGACCATTCCAAGGTAATGTTTCAACATTTACCCATTCACCGTGAACTTGTTTGTCCCATCATCGGATTCAATCTATACAACTCCACTTGAGAACACTGGCACCACTCTGAAGGGTCCTGACCATTGGGACTTCAACTTACCCGAAAACATTCTCAATCTCGAGTTGTATAACAACACTAGATCTCCGGGTTTGAAGTTCCAATCTAAGATGTGCTTATCATGCATCATTTTCATCTTTTCTTTGTATAATCTAGAATTCTCAAATGCATGGAAACTGAATTCCCCGAGCTCATGTAACTCAGTGACTTTGCCGATGCCTACGGTCTCTATATCGAAGTTCAACTACCGCGGTTCCCAAAGTGTTTTATGTTCAAGCTCTACCGGAAGGTGGCATGCCTTTCCAAACACCAACTTGTACGGTGACATACCAATTGGAGTTTTGAATTTTGTGTGGTACGCCCATAATGCATCATAGCTTCTTCGCCCAATCAGTCCTGGTTGCATTCACTGTCTTTGTCAAGACACTTTTAATTTCCCTATTGGACACTTCAACTTGCCCGTTTGTCTATGGGTGGTACGGTGTGGCTACATTTTGGCGAATTCCATACTTTTCCAACAGACGTGTGAATGCTCTGTTGCATAAATGGGTTCCACCATCACTGATTATAGCTCTCGGGCTGCCAAAACGTGTGAAGATTTTTTTTTTTTTTTGGAAACTTGTCACCCATTTTGCATCATTGGTTGGGAGAGCCACCGCTTTGACCCAGTTGGAGATGTAGTCAATTGCTACCAAGATGTATTTTTTATCATACGAGCTAGCGAACGACCCCATAAACTCGATCCTCCACATGTCAAAAACCTTCACCTCTTAAATTGTGGTCAACGGCATCTCGTGACGGCGAGATATGTTTCCTGTTCTTTGGTATTCATCGCAACTTTTTACCCAAGCATGGGCATCCTTGAACAGGGTAGGCCAATACAACCCTTATTCCAACAGTTTTGCTGCTGTCCGGATTCCTCCAAAGTGTCCACCATATGGTGAAGCATGGAAAGCCTGCAAAATAGTAGGTTGATTGATGATAGGTGAATTTAACTATAATTATTCCCCTAATGAACCACACTTTGTGTTTTTTTAATGTAAATATTGATAACAAAATGCTCTGATTAGTATCTTTTGTGCTTTGCAGGTTACATGTCACGAGGAGAGGACATTGGAGCAAATTGGAGTCAACTAGATTTGAGGCCAATCACAGTGATATTCATGAATTGCACTAAACGTTAAGCGAGAATAGAACTGAAGGCAGGCCACCGCGATCGCGTTCGACCGCGGTGCGACCGCAGTGGAAGGATCTGAAGCCAGAAAAATTAGTCGACCACGGTCCTGCTGCGACCGCGGTGAATCGCTGGAACTTCAGGGACTAAAAGTGCAAACACAGGATTTTATTGCCCCAAACCCTATATAACTGTTAGAATTCCGCCCAAGAAAGGAGAGACAAGTTTTTGAGCAACAAATTAGAGAATACTTCATTGTGAGAAGAGATTGGAACAATTAGACCTTCAAATCTTCTTCTTTCATCTATTATTTTGAGTAGTATGATTTCTATTGGGTTTTTGTCATATTTGAGCATGAGTGGCTAAATACCCATTGTTCTGGGGTTGTGATTAGCCATGAATATTGTGTTTCGACATTAATTTGACCTTGATTATAATTTGCTCAATATATGGTTGTTTATTCAATTCTGTGTTTAATTGCTTAATTGTTTGGCCAGCAGTTAGGTTCTATATACTATATATGCTATGCTTGGGAAAGCCGTGTATAGATTAGAGAAGAGTTGAAAAGAGCGCGATCTTAACGCTCAAGGGGAGCGGATTTGTGGCTAAGGATAGGAATATACCTAGTCACCGTGCTTAATTAGATATCGTAATCTTAATGCATTCTGATAGATTGATTTCATAGGAATATAGGCGTTAATCTATTGAGAATAGGCGAGTAGTGCGTCGGGAGAAGGCTATGAGAACAACTATCGATTAATTAGCAACCATGAGTGAATTATATGAAAGGGAGAATTAATTAGAATACAATACGAATGGTGAAAAAAAATCACAACCCTGGAATATTTGTCTCTACTGAATACATATCATCATTTTCGTTACTTGATAATTAGTAAATTCCTAGAATTGTAGTTTAGCATAATTACACTATTGGATCTTATTCTGGCTTGGTTGAATAACAATTATAGTGAAGTAGTGAGTAATTTATACAAGTCTTTGTGGGTTCGACAATCCGATTTATCATTATATTACTTGTACGACCACGTATACTTGCGTGTGCGTTTGGGAGCAACATTGATCTTTCTCGGGGATACAACTCCGGATCATGTTATCTACACATATTTTAAACAATAGAGGTTCATCCCAATAATAAGCTTGACAATCGCGAAAGAACTTTTTCTTTTTATTTGAGGAGAGTTCATAAGGTACAATACCGCTTGCTAAATAGCTAGCAATATCAACATACTATGGCGTCTCCTCCATTGTCACAACAAGTAACTGTTCATCTAGGAATTTGTATGTTATATCTTAAACCTCCATATCTTTTCAGCTCCTTCCAATCTTGAGAGGTGGTCTGCCACTTGATTGTCCGTCCCCTTTCTGTCACGGATTTCCAGATCGAATTCTTGTAGCAGAAGAACCCAGCGAATCAAGCATGGCTTTAACTCCTTCTTTGATATCAAGTACCTAATTGTTGCATGGTCAGTATAAACAATAACCTTTGAACCAATTAAGTACGACCTGAATTTGTCGAAGGCAAACACTACAGCCAATATTTCCTTTTCTGTTACAGTGTAGTTGAGGTGTGCACCGCTGAGGGTCCTGCTTGCATAGTAAAGCGGGTGCATCATCTTGTCTTTGCGTTGCTCCAAGACTGCTCCTATAGCATAATCACTAGCGTCACACATGAGCTCGAACGATTTCTCCCAGTTGGGTGCAACTATGATGGGTACAGTCAGCAATCTCTTCTTCAGCTCCTCAAAAGCCAACCTGCAATCATTAGAAAACACAAAGGGATAATCCTTTTCAAGCAGCTTACATAAGGGGTTAGCAATCTTGGAAAAATCTTTAATGAATCGCCTATAGAACCCGGCGTGCCCAAGGAAACTTCTCACTGCCTTTACTGAAGTGGGCGGTGGAAACTTCTCAATCATATCAACCTTAGCATGGTCAACTTCAATTCCCTTGCTGGACAGCCGATGCCCTAACACTATTCCTTCTTGTACCATAAAATGGCACTTTTCCCAATCCAGCACCAGATTTGTCTCCACAAATCTTTTGAGCACTCTTCTTAAGTTGTGAAGACAATCTTCGAATGAATCCCTCACCATAGAGAAATCATCCATAAACACCTGCATAATATCCTCAACCATGTCAGTGAAAATGGCTAACATACACCGCTGGAATGTAGCCGGTGCATTGCAAAGTCCAAAAGGCATTCTCTGAAAGGTAAAGATGCCATACAAACAAGTGAAGGATGTTTCTCTCTATCTTCTGAGGATATCTAGATCTGGTTATAGCTCAAGTATCCATCAAAGAAATAGAAGTGGGACCGCCCAACTAACCTACCCAACATTTGGTCAATGAAAGGCAAGGGGAAATGGTCCTTTCGAGTGGTTGTGTTCAGTTTTTGATAGTCCATGCAAATCCGCCACCCGTGACTGTACGAGTCGAGATCAACTCGTTATTCTTTATATGACTGTCATTCTTCCCTTTTTTGGCACACATGGGACTGGACTGACCTAGTTGTTGTTAGATATGGGGAAGATGATACCCGCATCCAGCAACTTGATCACTTCCTTCTTTACTACTTCCTTCATATTTGGGTTCAACCTTCGTTGATGTTCCCTGGAAGGTTTGTGACCCTCTTAGAGAAGAATCTTGTGCATTCAAAAGGCTGGGTTGATACCCTTTACGTCTGCCATGCTCCAACCAATGGCAGTCTTACATTCTTGCAATACATGAAATAGTTGCTCTACCTCCACAACTAGCAAACCAGATTATATAATAATAGGCAAAGTAGAATTAGGACCCAAGAAAGCCTACCTGAGGTGGGCTGGAAGAGATTTCAAGTCTAACTATGGTGTCTCCTCTATTGATAGTTTTACAGGTGGTGTTGCTCTCTCTTCTAAGCGTAGGGGCTAGAACTGAGGTTCCCTTTTCTAGAATCCTTGACCTTCGAGATCCATGACCCACTCTGCCAACCCTTCACTGTCTTTCTTTTCCAAATTCATCAAGAAGGCTTCTACTGGATCCTTGACATTAAGGGTATCATCCTCTTCTTGCAGTATCAAATCCACAACCTCCACTAGTGAGCAATTTGCAAATTCATTGGGTCTCCTCATAGATTGTTGAACGTTGAATATTATTTCTTCATTGTTCAACCTCATTTTCAACTCTCCAGTCTCATAATAAATCAGTGCTCTCTCAGTGGCTAAGAACGGCCTTCCTAGAATAATAGGTATCTCCTTATTCACCAGACAGTCAAGAATCACAAAGTCTGCATGGAATACAAATTTCCCCACCTGCACAAGCACATCATCAAGAATTCATGTCGGTCTTTTGACTGTGCGATCAGCCAGTTGCAGCAATATTGAGGTTGGTCTAGCTCTGCCAATGCCCAGTTTTGTATAGATTACCAAGGGCATCAAGTTTATGATGGCTCCCAAGTCACACAATGCTTTAGCAAAAGCATAACTCCCAATAATAAATGGGATAGTGAAGTTACCTGGATCAGAGACCTTTTGGGCCATAGGTATTGTCATTACCGTGTTGCAGGTCTATATCAAGAGTTAAAGTGGACAGGTCGTGGATGTCAAATTTCTGCGACATCAGGTCCTTCATCATTTTTGCATACCTTGTCATTTCCCTCAAAGCATCCATCAGTGGAATATTAAATTGAATCTATCGAAGCATTTCCATGAATTTCCTGTATTGATCATCTTTCTTTTGTTTTGCCAATCTCTGATGGAATGGTGTAGGAGTCAACCTCTGTCCACTGCTTGATGTCGTTTATGTGTTGGAAGCTTTTTCTACCACCTGTTCTGAGACTTGTTCACCTTCCTTCTCCTTACCCTTGTCAACATGTGCCTGTTCAACTACAACCTTAGTGAGCTCTGGTGATTACTCTGCCTCTAATGTAACCAGATTAGTTGGTGTAGTTTCTCTCCTAGATTGAGCAATTTCTTGCACTCTGTCTAAGTCTCTTCCATTCCTGAGACTCACTGCCATTAGCTGATTTAGATTTTGCTCCTTGGGTTAATATTTGTATCTGCAGGAAATGTTCCTTGGGGACGATTGTTCAAGGCCATAGACAGTTGTCCCAGTTGAGTTTCAATGCCTTTGATTGCTGAGTCATGTGCTGCTAACTTTTCTTGCATCTTACCATTTGTTCCAATGAGTTGTTGTAGCATGCCCCTGATTTCTACCATGTTGTTGTCCTACTATTGATGAGGTGGTTGGTAGGCCAACTGTTGTTGGTGTTACTGATTATAGCCTTGTTGCCTTTGATAAGGCACAACTTGGCCTGTGGTCGTGTGCCTCGAGGATTGGGGTTATGTTGTGGCGGGTTGGGTCTGTACTTCTTGTTTGATGTTGGTCCTCAGTGCAACCCAACTTGTCTCTGACCGCCGAAATTATTGACATAATTCATGTCTTCTCTGAAGCCATAGTTGTCATACTCTCCACTCCACGAGCACACATATGAATGGTTTATGCAAGGAGTGCATAATCCTCCATTTGTTGTATCAACAATGTGCACTTGCTTTCTACCCATCTCATCAATTTTCTTTGTTAGTATGGTTATCTGTGTCATGAGAGTGGCTATGTTCTCTACATAGGAATTGTTTGGGTCAAGAACAATAGAATGCACTATTGGTGTAAGTGGCGTACCCTAGTCATGCAGCCTGAATTTTGAGTCATCTTGTCGAGAAGAATCTTGCACTCTGTGAATGTTTTGCTAAAAAATGCACCCTCAGCTGAAGCATCTGCATTGGCCTTCAAATTTTCTGCCAAACCCATGTAGAATCTCTGTCCCAGCATCTGGTCTGGAATGCGATGGTGTGGACACTTCACTAGCATACCCTTAAACCTCTCCCAGGTTTCTTGCAAGGTCTCAGTTGGTTTCTTCCTGAACTACAATATCTCATCAATCTTCCTTGCAATCTTGTTTGGAGGATAAAACTTGTTTAAGAACTGCTTGACTAATTATTCCCAAGTAGCAATGGATTTTATTGGGGGTGAATTCAGCCAAGTTTGAGCTTCTCTAGTCACGTAGAACGGAAACAATAATAGCTTAATGGCTTCAGGATTCACATTCGGCTGTCTTTGGGTCACACATATTGATAGGAAGTTCTTCAGATGTTGTTGTGTGTCATCTATGTATGACTCGGAGAACAATCCCTTATTCTCACACAGATGCAGCATGTTGTTCGTGATCTGGAATGTCTCTGCTTGTATATGATGTACAACAATGGCGGTGGCCAGGTTATCATCAGTTGGTTGTGCCCAATCATAAAGAGCAGTTTCTGGCACAAGAGGTGCCACCACTCTATTGTTTGGGTCAAACCGATCATTCCGGTTTTTTCCGTTGACATATCCACGTTGTCCATTTCAATTTCGAGTTGGTATTTTTGTTGTAACTATTTGTTATTCTTGTTGGCTCGATTTAACGCCCTGAATGTTTTCTCGGGGTCTGAGAGTCCTTAAAAACGTTCACCAATCCTCGAAGAGCTTTTAGGCATACACATGTGTCACAGGAGAGTTCAAATGTGATAATTTCAACAAAAATGTTTTAACACCGTGGAAAATTGATCTAAACTAAAAATCCTAGAAATTCTTCTAAGATGTAATAGATAACACCGTTATTTCCCCGGCAACGGCGCCAAAATTTGATCGCGCCCAACTACGCCTTGTAAAAAGGACTAAAAGGGCGTTGCAAATATAACCTGGTTTAAGTCCGGAGTCTAATCCCACAGAGAAATAACCTATTTACTACAACGTTTAATAATGCTAATGACAAACTCAGACAACTTCCGGATGCAAGATTTCTATGAATAATCAGTGGAATTTATTTGGCTAAGGAAAAATGACAATAAAATTAGCAATAATCAAGACTAAAATTGAATTCAAGGGTAAAAGGATCTAGGGCTATTGATTTTCCCAATTGCCGGATTAATTCTTAACTCTTTAGTTATAATCTCTCCATAATACTCTATGAGGATTATGAGTTTCGGGCTACCGTATTTATCTCTCGATTAATTACGATAATTTACTAGAAGCATTCTCTCGAACTACTCTAGTTCACAATTTATGCAACTCAAAATTATACCACCAAAGCTTTATTATTTCTAACCCTACTTTTATATTCAAGTAATTAAGCTCTTAACTTACCCAAAAGTGGTGTTGTTCAACAACAATCTAACTAATTGTTCTTTCTCAAGCAACATAAGGTAACTAGACATTATTAATCAAGGCCCTTTCAATTAACCACAATACAATACGTAGATGAACAATCATAGAACAAACACGGCTCAATTATAACAAAATAGAGTCAAGACTTCATCCAACAATTGGTTCCATCAACCCTAGATAATAGATTTAGCTACTCAAACTAATGACAAACAAATCAATAAAATAATTCATAATCAACAAATAGACGTATGAAGAAGAAGATGAAAACTCTTAGTAAATTATCCGTCTTCTCTCCCTTGTTCTTTCCTCTAAAATCATCTAAAACTAGCTATCTCTGACTTTTGGGCGAGTTTAGGCTTCATAAAGATGTAGGTTAGTTGTCTATGAAATTACATAATTAACCCAAGATTTTTTGCTTCCATCCGTGCGTCCGCGGACGCAGAGTTTCACTGCTTCACTGCCTTGAGTTCGCGGCCCACTTCGTGGTCGCGCACCTGGAGGGGTCGTCTCGCTTTCTTTTCTCGCTCCTTTTAGACTGGGCTAACCTTCGATTGGCCTTCCACGCTTCATAATGACTCCAAAACACTATTTAGCTCCCTCCTAGCTCTGAGTGGCTCCTGCAAAGCATCAATTTCTTAATTAGAGCATTTTTTTTAAATCATTTAACATTCAAATATCAATAAAGTGCGGCTAAATTAGAGTGTGAATAGTGTCTAAATTGCATAAATATATCCTACTATCAGTTATTAACCATGATAATCATCCAAGATCTTTTCTCCATTCAAAGGCCACATTAACACCCTATACAGTCTAATAATAACATATGGCATGATATTTGTGAGAAGGCAACTTTAGTAAAAATATTGTCTCTACTCACCTTGATTTCTTTCTTTTGAATGCCTTCATTTGCTCCAATACAATGGGTTCAACCCACCAAACAAATATATACATAGTTAATTAATAAATCAATACTAGAAGTTCCAAGATTTCCAAAATATAGAAACCCTAGATTTGATTCTACTCTCCTTCTAGGGTTCATCGTTAATCTAAGTTCTTGTAGTAGTTTCTAGGAACAAATACCAACCATAAATCTCTCTAACAATTGTGGTTGAAAGCGGTTACGAAACTTACCTTGAATCATAAAACCCTAGGTTAGTGGACAGACTTTGTTCTTGAGTTCTTGTTGAGGATCTAGCAATATTGATATGAAATATTGTTAGAATTGATGTTTGGAAGCAGTATTCTAACGATAATGGCATTGAAAACTCACCTTAGGTAGTATGAAAACCTTTGGATGACTTGAGGATGAGAGAGGAGGTTTATTCTTTGAAGAATGAGGTTATTTTCTCTCTCCTCGTCTCTTATATTTAAATTTCACTCCTTAAGTGTCACGGTCCGCGCCTAGCGCCAACTAAAACGCCCCAAAAATTTTACTTCTGACTTTGGCGTTTTGATTCGCGCCTGGCGCCTCCCTGGGCGCCCAAAACGCAGCTCTTTTTTCTGACATGATAGTTTTCAGTAAAACGCCTATAACCTTTTATAGGAATATCGAAAAAACGAAAGGTTTGAAGTGTTACAAACTAGATTTCAAGGCTTTCTTTTGATATATAGCTCAAATCTCAATTCATTATATATTGATAGATATGGTCATTTAAACTTAGGTCTTGTGAGGCTAAGGTCATTTTCATCCCTTATTTAACTCCAATGGATTCCAATTTACTCCTCTCCTCTTATATCCATTAAACCTTCTAAACATATGATTTATGTATTTTATGCCTTCATAACTTTTCATACATCTATGTGTCCAACATAGAGCTTGAGCGGGAATATAATACTTAGCAAAAGTTTCGCTAGGTTTCACAGCTTAGGGCCTTCATGCTTTTAATATAGTATAAATATTTGAAAATTACGACCAAAAATTGTAAAAGATAACTCAAATATAGTAACGAATATATAAGAGAGAGAGGAGAAAAGTGTGGTTGACAAAAGTCAACAACGGAAGAGAAAAGGAGAGAGAGAGAGGAGAAAATAGTGGTTGACAAAAGCCAATAACGATGATGGTTTCCATCACAAAGATCCAATAATAAAATGTCGACCTTGTATATATGAAATAAGGATAGAAAGTGAAAGTGCCTATACTCGACACCAAAAAAAAGTGACTATACACCTATCACATTTAAATATTTAAAAGTTGGACTGAGCTGACATTATGAATTCGAAGTGTTTCAATTAATTCATTAGCAAAAGAATTTAATCCAATCCTGTTATAAATTCATCATATAAGTAAATCTCTTTCAAGTTGATAAAATAGTTTATATAAATTTGTGCCCTTAAGAACCAAATCAACGTTGAAAGAAATAAACAAAATAGAGAATAATTGATTATAATATAAATATGAAAATGAGCTGCTTAACATAAAAAAACTTTCTTCACCTTCCATTATAGTGTTCGGCTTTAAATAATGCAAAACTAGGAGATAAAAACAATATATATATATATATATATATATATATATATAAAGTAATTAAGATTTCCAACCTAAGAGAAATGCTACATCACATCTCTTTCGCGCTTTGAGCATTCACAAAAGCCTCATCGGATATAGTTGACTATAATTTGCAAGAATATATATAACATTTCCAATAGTGAGTTGTCATGAATCTATCGCTTTCGTTAATTCCCGTCTATTTAAGTCATATGTTCCTATCAGTTTCATATGAAAATCACATGAGACAAAAGAAGGATCACTCTTCTAAAGTTTCATTAAACATGGTAACCTATCAAATTTTAATTAGTTTTTAATGTTGATTGCCTTAAGGCAAACGACAAAGAAAACAAATAATCTTAAGCTAATATGTCAAAATAAATGAAGAAAAGGAATTACAGGCCAAATATAAAAAAAATACTAGTTTGCAGACATTCCCATTAACTTTGTGCTTTATTCGACGGTGAACGCTATTTGCAATACCAATTAATTACTTTTGCAAAAAAAGAAATAGATTTTTGTGCACTAATTTCTGAATAATCTGTGATTAGACAAGATAAATTCCACTTTACATCATAATCGAGCCACACAAAGTCTCATGACGATCACCCGTGCATGAACCAACTCTTTCAATCTTGATCCAAGATGAAAGTATTCTCTTGAAAAAAACAATCTTGAAAAATAAGTGATTTTCTTACTAATTTTCGGGTGTTTGATTAGTTAGCAGAAATATTTTTTTTAAAATTTATAATTTAGGCAAACACTCGGGGAGACGAAATGGGTAAGGGCACGAGGAAACGCGGCACGGTGGGGGTCTAGATCCATGGTCGAGCTCGGGGCTTAGGGTTCAAATTGGTAATGGATTCGAGGTCGTGGTTTAGGTCTAGGTTCGAGGTCAGGATCAGGGATATGATTGGGGCACAAGGTTGTGCTTTGAGATTAGTATCAGAATCAGGGTTCAGGAATGGATCAGTAATAGGGGTAAGGATCGGTGGTATGGGGTCGAGAGTCGGGGTTAGGGGTCTGGCATCAGGGTCAAAGGTCGAGGGAATGACCACAACTGTCACGACCCAAAATGCACTAAAGGTTGTGATGACGCCTAACATCGTTGTCAGACAAGCCAACGGTGAATGATGAACTTAATTACTCATTTTAGTATTTGAAATCATTATTTTCATTAATTATATAGTATGAAATAGAATTTACAGGGTAAATGATAATATTTACACGAACTACAATAACGAACAACACGTAAGAACCCCCAAAACCCGATGTCACAAGTGCATAAGAATCTATTAATGAGTACAACATTAATACAACATCCGTCAAAAATACAAGTTATATGGGGAATATAAATAACTCTAATGGAGACTCTGTATGCTGCGGATCATATCGAGGAAATGCAGCTCACCGTAAAGTCCCTGCAACAGCCGCGCCTCTGCACCCAAAGGACCACCAGAAACATATATATATACTTGCACAATAAGTGCAGCAAGTGCAGCATGAGTACATAAATTAACGCGTACCTAATAAATATCTAGCCTAACCTAGAGAAGTAGTGATGAGGGTTCGACATTGACACTTACTAGTGGTTCAATAAGAAATATACAATAAGAAGTAAACATATATCGGGCAGAGTAACAAACAAAATAAACAAGTGTAAATACGTGGACCTCACCAGATAGATTGTCATAATTCAAATAGGGGGAAATTCCCAAATGCACTGGCCTCTTGACAAATAGTACGCACGATTCCATAGGAGTATTTTATAAAAATGCCGAGGCGTACAACCTGATCACATCATAATATGGTACATAACCATAGATACATCTATTATATTGCCGAGGCAAATGACCCGCTCCCATGAGAGTGTGGTACATAATACTGCCGAGGCGAACGGCCCGATCCCATAAGATGTGCGCACTTCCAATGGTTGAACGACATGAACCATAGATGTATCTATTACACTGCTGAGACGAACGACCCGATCCCATTAGAATAAGAAGCTTTGACGGGCCCTTGACCCCCTCACGAATAAACGAGTGAGTTATGAACTTTAAGGGAACTTTTGGTGAACACGCATGTTGGCCCAAGAAAGGAAATAGTTTTGAAGATTGACAAAGGAACTCCGAGATGAACCAGGTCCATCACAGGTGACATAGACGAGCAGATTCAAAGGCACATGAGATGCACATGCAGGAGATAAACGTATTCTGGTGAAATTGAGATATCTTCTGACCGAAAAGATTGCAAAAACAAAATTGGAGAAGGACTCCTTATTCAATAAGAACAAAATCTTAGATAAGGAAGGATTTAGGAGTTGAGTTTGACTAGAACTCTTTCACCAAGGAAGAGTTGCATTAGGATTCTAGTTAATTCCTTATCTACTAACTCCTATAAATTGCAGATTGTTCTTATGACATGGAGACGCACAAAAATAGAAATTTATCAAGAATTCAGAGCAAAATTCGTGAAGAAATTTCGCAAGCAGTTCAAGCCAAATTGGAGAATGCGAATCTGGAGCTACTTGAACCAGCTAGAAGAACCAGTTCCATCTGTTGTATTTTAGTATATTTTATTTGTAGTAGGTTATTACAAAGTGTACCTTTCAGCTTTATCTAGAAGCAATTGTAATAGGTACTGAGTGTTCAAGTTATTGTTAACTTGAAGTTTGTCGCAAATAGCTAGAGGATAGTTTGCCACAAAGGGATTAGAGGTAGTCCTTAGGTTTACAAAAGAGTGTATTTTGTAAATGTTGTTTGGCTCTTTGTTGTAGTGAAGTGTTTGGAGAAAATCCTACTGAGCAGTAGGTTGTGGTTTTTAACCTTTTGAGCCAGGTGTTTTCCACGTAAAAATCTCTTTGTTCTTTACTTTTCTGCATTTATTATTCCACAACAGTAGAAGTTGGAACACATAGAAGAATCAGGTCCTTCTATAACTACTGCACGCGAAAATTGGACACCTCACAAATCACCCCCCTCTTGTGTGGTATTGACATAGATAAACATCAATTGGTATCAGAGCAGGTTATCCTTGAAGAGGCTAACAACTTAGGAAAAGATCAAGATGAGTGCACTACCTGAAAAGAGAAAAGGGAAATCCACCACTAGTCCACCACTATTCAATGATCACTTGTAGATGACTGATGGATGCTTCAAATGTGGTAAAAAGAACCACGTGATTAAGAACTGTCCTATGTGGAAAGTCGAGTGGAAGAAGGAGAAATCTGAAAGAAGGAACAGAAAGAAGGAACAGGTTCATGACAAGAAGAACTACAACAAAAGGTCATCGAAAGCAATGGTTGTTGAGCGAGCTCTTATAGCAGTACGGGAATCAGAAGATGAACCTGATGAAGAATCCGAGATACGTTTTCTGGACCTTAAGGATAAAATTAAACTCCTTTGTAAAGATATATTATTTGAATTATTGCTAATTTTAATTGATGAATCTAAGAATATAAGTTCTGGAAAACAACAGTTGTCAAAAGAGTATAACTTATTAATAGCAGAATGCAAAAACCTAGAAATAAATATTTGTAAAACTGAAAAGGAAAATACTGCCTTGAAGAACCAGGTTCATGCACTTGATACAACTGTCTTAGAAATTAGATCTGAAAATATGAAATTGAAGTTAGGAACAGGTAAAGAAATAGCTAGTGACACACAACTCTCACTAGAAAAGGATCTAGGAAAGGTAAAATATGAGCTTTATAAAAAGGATGAACTGGTAAGAACCCTGAAGGAGGACTTGACTAAGGTTAAGCATGAGCTAGACATAACTTGTAAATGGAACATGTCCTCTGATGCACTTTCATGGCTACAAAAACATCATAGTAGCAACAGAAAAGGACTTGGCTTTGGGAACTCTACACCTAAGTGGGATCCCAAAGACAACTACCTCACACTCCCTGAGAACAAGATTTACACAAACTGTGGTAATACTGGTCACTATAAAAGTGAATGCACTGCAAAAGATAAGGCAAGTCAGAAGGACAAAAATTTTGTTATAGGGAAAAATAGGCTGCCAAGTTGGGCTAAAAAGAAAGTGATTTATCCTTTTGCCTATAGAAAGGGACCCAAACTAGTTTGGGTTCCTAAGACTAAACCATGATCTCATTTTGTAGGTTCAAGTGAAGGGGAGCAACCAAATATGATACATGGATAGTGTCTGCTCAAAGCACATGACAAGAAGCAAGGACCAATTCCTTTCACTTGAGAACCTCAAAGGAGGTAATGTCTCCTTTGGAAATGGGAAGAAAGGTGAGATCATTGGGATTGATAAGGAACAAGATGATGAAGAGATTGGACTGACAAGAAACTCAAATGATGAAGCCATAGTTCAGCCTGAAGCAACATCACATGAAGGAACAAGTGATGGAACAGATCCTTCCACCCAGGGCAACGTGATAGGGGGAACTGACTAGAGAGGAACCGATCCTCAAACCTCGAGGGAACCTGTCCATGAACCTATTCCTCAGTAAAAAAACCAGGAAGGACCATCCAGAGAAATTGACACTCTTATTGCAACATCCAAAAAATTGGATATGGATGAAACCAGTTCATCTGTTGATCAGAAGATGTATAGGGGAATGATTAGATCTTTGCTATATCTCACTGCTAGCAGACCTGACATTGTTTTCAGTGTAGGCCTTTGTGCTGGATTCCAGGAAAATCCAAAAGAGTCTCACCTGACTGTTGTTAAGAGGATCTTGAGATACCTAAAAGGAACCACTGACCTTTGTCTATGGTATCCATAAGGTAGTAATTTCAACTTAGTGGAATATGATGATTCTGATTATGCAGCTTTTCATGTGGATAGAAAGAGCACCTCAGGGATGAAACATTTTCTTGGCTCATGTCTTGTGTCTTGGGCCACCAAAAAGGTAAAATTCTGAGGGCTTATCTACTACTGAAACTGAGTGTATTGCTACTGCCTCATGTTGTGCTAAATGTTGTGTATCAAACAACACTTAATGGATTTTGGGATTGATGTAGGTTGTATCCTTATCTTTTGTGAAAAAAACTAATGCAATTATTATGACCAAGAACTCGGTTCATCACAAAAGAACTAAGCACATAGATGTTCGACATCATTTTTAAGGGAAAATTATGAGAATGGATTGATCACTATTGAGTTTTATGCTACTGATAAACCGATTGCTGATATCTTTACAAAAATACTGGGTAGAGAGCATTTTGAAAGGAACAAATTACTATTATGGATGATTAAGATCACATGATTGAACCATCCAGAATGTACATGAAAAAAAAAAGGAAAAATGAAAATTTTTTTCTAGAAAATCAGGATTTTGTGTAAATAATCAGATTAACAATTGCTCAGTCTCATACTCTTAGGCCATGTTTTGATATGACTCACTGATCACTAATGATTTTTTTTTCTATATCTGCAAATTGAGGCTTGATCAAGACGATTCTGAAATGATGAACCTGGTCCATCGTGCTGGTTCATCTGAAAGGTGAGGTATGTGTTCTACACTCTGCACACTTTGAAATACCAATAATTAAATCATGAGCAGAGTCCTTCTCAAGCCCAAAATCTTCAAAAGCCTATCCAGTTGACAATAAAAGAAAAGTTATTCCGTCCGAGACTTATGATATTTCTCTTCCAAGAGGAATAACTACAAGGAGCAAGTTAAAGCAAAGTGAAGACGAATTGAAGAGAGATTTAGAAAAGAGTAAGAAGAAAAGAGTGGAAAAAGAGAAAGAAAGGGTTGATGAGCCTATTGAGGCTGTTGAAGTGGATGAGATGGACTTGATCCATCAAAGTGAAAAAGTGGCAGAGGTAGAGGTTCAGACCCCTAAGCTCAAGAAAGACAAGACTTGCTCAAAGAAGTCTTCATCTGTTTCTAAGTCTGCTGAACCATCCACCTTGGCTAAACGAACCAGGTCTGCAGTTCTTCCAAGCCTTAATTTCTTAGCCCTGCCTAGAACTTTCAGTGACCCAGATTCGGGATTTTTTTTGTTTGTTTGTTGCTCATGTTTTAACTGTTTTTATTTTATTTTGTGGATTGTGGCAGAATCATATTCTCTCTATCAATGACGTTTGCTTCTTTTGTTCTTATTCACTGTCTATATTTCTTTAATAGTTTTAATTCTTAGTTGATTATTGATGATTAATCCATGATTGCGTATGCAGTTGCCCAAATGGCCATGAGTAAGTGTTAAAAATCTAGGATTCACACAAATTATTTTTTGCAACTTTTCGATGATACCAAAACGGGGGAAGATAGGTTGTGCTCTGAACATGTGATATTTATAACCTAATGAACCTGGTTCATTATGATAAATGCTTAATACTCTAATATGTGTCACTGTTGGAAAAAGCTAAAACAGACATGAAGCACAAAGTTTGTCATCATCAAAAAGGGGAATTTGTTGGCCCAAGAAAGGAAATAGTTTTGACGATTGACAAAGGAACTCCGAGATGAACCAGGTCCATCACAGGTGACATAGACGAGTAGATTCAAAGGCACATGAGATGCACATGCAGGAGATAAACGTATTCTGGTAAAATTGAGATATCTTCTGATCGAAAAGATTGCAAAAACGAAATTGGAGAAGGACTCCTTATTCAATAAGAACAAAATCTAAGATAAGGAAGGATTTAGGAGTTGAGTTTGACTAGAACTCTTTCACCAAGGAAGAGTTGCATTAGGATTCTAGTTAATTCCTTATCTACTAACTCCTATAAATTGCAGATTGTTCTTATGACATGGAGACGCACAAAAATAGAAATTTATCAAGAATTCAGAGCAAAATTCGTGAAGAAATTTCGCAAGCAGTTCAAGCCAAATTGGAGAATGCGAATCTGGAGCTACTTGAACCAGCTAGAAGAACCAGTTACATCTGTTGTCTTTTAGTATATTTTATTTGTAGTAGGTGATTACAACGTGTACCTTTCAGCTTTATCTAGAAACAATTATAATAGGTACTGAGTGTTCAAGTTATTGGTAACTTGAAGTTTGTCGCAAATAGCTAGAGGATAGTTTGCCACAAAGGGATTAGAGGTAGTCCTTAAGTTTACAAAAGAGTTTATTTTGTAAATGCTATTTGGCTCATTGTTGTAATGAAGTGTTTGGAGAAAATACTACTGGGCAGTAGGTCGTGGTTTTTCACCTTTTGAGCCAGGTATTTTCCACGTAAAAATCTGTGTGTTCTTTACTTTTCTGCATTTATTATTCCACAACAGTAGAAGTTGGAACACATAGAAGAACCAGGTCCTTCTATAACTACTGCACGCGAAAATTGGACACCACACCAATCACCCCCCTCTTGTGTGGTATTGACGTTTAGAACATCAATTGGTATCAGAGCNCCCCCCCCCCCCCGCTTGTGTGGTATTGACGTAGATAAACATCAACGCTTAACACGGGAGAAATACTTAAGTAGAGTACAATTATTCCATGGCTAATCATGAAGCGCGTCAAATCTCTACCATGGAAAGTCTATCACTCTACACAAGTCTAGTCTCAAGTCGTAATGTGAAATAAAGGAATTAAACGAGCAAAGATAACCCCTATAGTACAAGTATAGCATGTTGTGAAACTAAGTCTACCCGGATAATAACATGAATCTAGCTACGTACGAACTCCCGTCACCTCGTGCGTACGTAGCCCCCACAACAAGTAACATATATCAAATACACCACCTAGGGGTAGTTTTCCCCTCACAGAGTTCGACAAGAGACTTACCTTACTCCGTAGTTCCATAACCGGCTCCAAAGCCTCTCTAAGACCTCAAATCGGTGCTCGTCTCTCAAAAACTAGTCAATCAATATGCAAATCCTTAAATACATATATATTCTAATACTCATAATAAATCAATTTATAACAATTTCCAACTCTGCTTGAAAAGTCGATCAAGTCACTCTCGGGCCTACGTGCTCGGAATTCGAAATTCTTTTAAGATAATAATTACCCATGACACCACTAACGCAAATATATAATTTATTCTCAAATCCATGTCCAACTTCGTGGTAAAAGAAATCCAAAAATACCAAATTCTAGGCTTTCTACCAAAATCTCAAATTCCTATTAATTTCCATGTTTAAACCCATATATATACCATGTATTTAATTTGTAAAAGGTGGGTTTCACTTACCTTGTGTTTCTTGATGAAAATATCACCTTGAATCTCTCCAAAAATCGCCCCAACCAAGTGAAAATGAAAGAAAATGGGCCAAATCCACTTTTTATAAAAACCTCACTGCAAGCGACATCTCGCACCTGCGGTCACTTGACCGCTTCTACGGTTCCGCAGGTGCGACCAAAATACCCCTTATGCGGTCCTCCTTCAGGCCCCTCAATCTCCACATTTGCGGCACAGTAGTGCTTCTTCGCTTTCACTTCTGCAGATCCTTCTACGCAGGTGCGTTCCCGCTTTTGCGAAACTCGACCCCATATGCGGTCCTAGCCTTTCCCAACCATTCTTCTTCTGCAATAAAGGACACCGCAACTACGTTATTCCTGATGCGGAAATGGTCTCTCACCTGCGCCACTGCCTAGATCGCCCAGAACCTCTTAGGCGACCCTCTTGGACGCTTTTGCAGTTTCGAACCTACGGCCAAAACCTCGCAGGTGCGGTTACACCAGATGACAGCTGCTTCCGCATTCTCCCAATCCCAAACTCGATCTGTTTAACATTCGGAATCCACTCAAAGTCCACGGGACTTTGAACAATTATACCAACATGTCGCGAAACAAATTACAAACGTAGTTGAGGCCTCAAATTACGCCAAACAACATAGAAACTAGGAATCGGCGATCGAAATCCTTCTTTAACTATTCAAACTTTAAAACATCGACGAACGCATCCAAATCATATCAAAACATTCCTGAATGACGCCAAACTTAGCGCACAAGCCATAAATCGGAATACTAACATATTCCAATGCTCTAAATCCCAAACGGACATCGATAACACCTAGGTCCACCTCAAACAAAACTTAATAAATTCTTAAACCTTCAAAATGCCAACTTTCCGTAAGAAGCGCTGAAATGCTCCCGGGTGATCTAATACTCCACCCGAATGTACACCCAAGTCCGAAATTATCATACGAACCTATTGGAACTTTCAAATCTCGATTCAGAGCTTGTTTACTCAAAATTCAAACCTTAATTAATTCTTCAAACTTTAAGCATCTGAAACTAGAATTTTCTTCCTAAATTAGCTCAGAACTTCCCAAAATTCAATTCCGACCACATGTACAAGTCATAATACCTTAAGTTAAGCTACTCAAGGTATCAAAACGTTGAACGACGTGCTGGAGCTCGAAACAACTGGTCGGGTCGTTACATTCTCCCCTACTTAAACATACGTTCGTCCTCAAACATAATATGAACTACTCCGGAGTTGCCCAACATCATTGTTTAACACCTCGTGCACCTTCCCATGCTGCCACAACTCAGTTGAGTATATTAGCTTGAGCCAAACTGAATATTCTCCCTTGTTATTTAGTCAATAAGATTTAGAACCAAATTCCAACCTCCCAATTTCTCCCTGAGACATGATTCTAACATTCGAACATCGTATCAATCACTACACACTATACCAAAACATGATTATATACCTTTGCTGAATTTGCACCATGCGCCGCATAATTGACATGACCATAATAACATCCTATGACAGTAATAATTGCAATTCCATGAATCAGATGCCCACGACACACCTCATAACGCATATAAGTCATGTTCCAACTCTCTCAATACCTCCATGACGGAAGAGATGCATAAAAACCAATAACCCCCTGCCGGATTGGCAAATCATAGAGTCTCTCCTCCTGACAAGAACCATTACCTCATTCTAAACTCAATAACATCATTTTCTCTTTAATATACCTTATATAAATCTGATTGCACGGATTTCAAGTCCCATAATCTCGTCTCCACCAGTAAAAGCTGCTCAGGCAATAAGCCACTTTAAAAACTGACAAGAATCTCATATGACACCTACAAACGCAAAAAGCCACAACTCGAATGTGATTCATAAGGAAATCTAACTTTGGAAAAGGACCCACCAGTGCGCATAACAAATAAGACAGTCGAGCAGATGCTATGATCCTTCTCAGAGAATGAGAAACAAAACACACAAGAATAAATACACAGAACCGTACTCGACATCTCACTGTTGCAGCGTGCAACTCGATCCACACATTATACCATTGCGGCATGCAACCCGATCCAAACAATGATACCGTTGCGGCATGCAACTCGATCCAAACAACATACCCTTGGTGGCGTGCACCTTATCCACACATGACAATATATAAGGAAGTACCAATCAAACCATAATGCTTATACCTACGAAATACCCGAGTATCGACCACAAGCACACCAAGTGCAAACTACAACCCTGGGGAGATGGATAGCGCTATACGCTACAAAGCCCAAGCACAACTAAGGTGAGATAAATAACATGCATCTCGAGAGCCATCCTACTCATATAACACCACAAGCTACATGGGACCACAACACATGTGCAAATAATCAAACCGTCTCAATCCAGAACATCTCCCGCGGTTCACAACCAAAGAAATAAAGTGCCTTTCAGGCATGGACTCTCACATTAGCAATAGTACTAGAATCTCTATACTCGGTTCCAATCTTTAGCGATCAAGTGAATAACATATCACACTTATATAGTTTTCCCGTGGGATATGCTCCCACGACCTTCCACACCAAGTAGGAACGTTTGCACCTCCACCGCCAACCGTACTAATTCTGTAAAGCAAATCAAGAATCCGCAAGTCAACACAAAATGCCTCTTTTACAGAACACCATTCTTCGACGACAGTAAATATAGAACTCACAAGATTCCTCCTTCTCAATTTACCATGACCTCGCATCGTTAACCCGCCAAATTCATCAAAATTCCTTGTTAAACTTTTCATGAACAATCAGAGTTATCAACCATGATAGCCCGTTTGACCTTCCGCTGGATAATAAGCAGAATCCTTCATAGAAACTTCATCAAAATCACACAACTACGAACCTTCTCACAGGAGATAACCCACATGTGGAATTCCATGCCGACATCTTCCAACGGCGATGCACTAGGTACAACTACTACGAAATCAGTAGACCTTCTTGGACTCGTGCTCATCCACCAGGTTTACAAGTATGTTAATTTCCCATTGACACCAACCGAAAGTCTGACAATACATTCCATACTCAAAGTCATGTTGCACTCCAAAACGATAATCAAGTTTTCACATCCCTCTTCATTTAAAGAAAACTACTTTCTTCCGTATTCAATATTCCTCAGTACGGTAGCCACTATCCCAAATACAATCCATAGACATAGTCACTTTCCACTATGATTCCCAAATTGCTCTAAACTTGTTTCAAACAAGTGGCTTCCTACCACAGAATCCATATGCTACTCTGCCACTCTCACTTTGGTTAAACCACATTCTTTAAGTAATTGTTCGACCTCTGGTTTTCATACTTGGCTTGCTAGTAATTCAACCACCGCGATACACCTCCCGTCATGCCCTTCCTCATATTTTGCTGCCCAAATATTACCCCAAATCAAATCCCTACCTGTAGAACCTGAACAAATGATTCGCTACTAACTCTAAGCCTCCTAGAAGATCATCTTTCTCGAGCCATCAACATTAGAAATATCAATTTGATTCTGAACTGCAACACACCACTATCTCTAAAAACCATTTCTTAGGCCACATTTCACAGCATCTGTCACGACCCAAAATCCCACAGTCGGGCCCGTGATGGCGTCTAACGTTGAACCCGCTAGACAAGCCAACGTTCTAGCTAACATACTTATTTCCTTATTATTTGGCATTTAAAGAAAAGTAATAAACAAGAACAAATATGAATAAGAACGAAAGCTATGAAATCCAATAACTTAAGTAATTAATATTCCAAAATCCTTAATCAAAACCCCCAGAACTGGTATCACAACTTCACGGACTGGCTAAGATTACTAAAAACAAAGGGTATGAATGAACATATACAACTATCTCACAAATACAAAGAAACGACAGAGAAAGGAAAAAGATAGGAGGTGACGCCAAAGCCTGCGGACGCTTGCAGGACTACCTCAGTGTAGCCTGTGGACTGAAGGATACTCCCTCGATCAGTGTCCATCGGGTCCGGTACCGTAATCTGCACAACATAAAGAAGTGCAGGTATAACATCAGTACAACCAACCCCATGTACTGAGTAAGTGCCGATCCTAACCTCGACAAAGTAGTGACGAGGCTAGAACACGACAACTAATAAATACATGTGCCATTCAATTATATATAATAGAAATAATGACATAAAGTAAAACATTAAGTACAAGAATGGGAGAAACATGCTGGGGACAAGGGGAAACAATACTAAATAACAGAACAAAGCAACAGTCTACGTATCAACATAACAATAGGAAGTAACCACATAGATCAAACAAGTCCAAGACATCACCCTTCATGCTTTACTCTCATCCTCACCAAAACAAGTGCACGACATCACCCTTCGTGCTTTACTCTCATCCACACCAAAACAAGTGCACGACATCACCCTTCGTGCTTTAACTCTCATCCTCACCAAATTAATAATTAAATAAAAATGGCACGTCATGATCCTTCGTGCTTTTACACTCTCATTCTAATAATGCAATAAATAAATACACGACATCACCCTTCGTGGTTTACACTCTCATCCTCCCAATGAAATAAATAAATACACGGCATCACCCTTCGTGCTTTACACTCTTCCTCGCCCAAATAATATCACGAACAACATTTTGGCAAGGAAAATCCACAACATAAATCATAAATCACAACATCCCGACAAGGGAACAATAACAGATATATTACCGTCCCGGCAAGGGACACAGCTATAACCAATCTCGCTCAAGTATATAACTTAACAAAATAATCCTCAACCGAATAATTAATCAACAATGTTCACAACCAAGTATTTCCAACAATTGAATAACCTCCAAAATAAAATCTACTTCATAACACAATAAATATCGAAGAAAAACAAATATATCATAAAAACCGACTCACGGGCATGCTTGACAAAAATGAATAGGTACTTGTCACCTCACCTATACATTAAACATGGAATAAACATGTAGCACATATGACCCTACACCTATTCACTCAAGCTAAGGTTAGGCCAAACACTTAGCTCGACTCTAAGAATCCAAATCAAGCCTCTAGCACCACTTTTCCATTCAAACCCGACTCCAAATCAATCGTATCTAGACTTAATTGGCCCAATAAAATAAATAAATGCTAAACAATTCAATTCCAAGGCTTATTTATAGAATTCCCAACATTCTTCCCGAAAATCCAAAAATTGTCCCGGGCCCGCTTGGTCAAAACATGAGGTTCAGACCAAAACCCGATCACCCAATTATCCATGAGCCTGAATATATAATTTATTTTGAAATCCGACCCCAAAACGAGGTCAAATTCCCAAATAATCAAAAGGCCCTAACTCTACCCAAATCACTAATTTTCTACCCTTAATCACATGTTTTTAGGCCAAGAATCTAGTGGATGTTGATAAAAATGGAAGGAAACAAGTCAAAGATTATTTACCTAAGAGATTATGGTGAAGGAATTCTTCAAAAATTGCCTAAGAGGTGTGGAGAAGAAGGGGTTTATGAAAATGGTGGAAATTCCCGTTTTATTCTGTTTTTGACTTTAAAACAATTACAGGGCAGGTTTTATTCTATGCGTTCGCGACCCTTTGGCCGCGTTCACGAAGGCTTAACAGTCCTGCCCTATGCGTTCGCGTGCTAAGGGCCACGTTCTCACAGGGTTAAATGCACCCAGCCCCCAGGTCCCCCCTCATAGGTTGTGCGTTCACGACCAACATGGTGCGTTCGCATAGCCGCTACTGGCTTACCCTCCGCGTTCGCCTCTTTGTGGTGCGTTCGCGTATAACTAACACTGCCCAACCCCCAAACTCCGTAGTACTCTACATGTTTGCAGCAGCATGGGTGCGTTCCGTAGAGTAATAATCCTATACTCCGCATTCGCACCCTAGGCCATGCGTTCGCACATCACTAACAACCCCTCTTCCCCGCGTACGCACTGAGTTCGCATTGTTTCCCATGCGTTCGCATATGGTAAGCGTCCATACACCAGAAAACAAACTTAGCACCATAGTTTTCTATGATTTTGCACCCTGACACCTCCCGAAACTCACCAAAGCCCTCGGGGCTAAAAACCGAATATGCGCACAACCTCAAAAACATCCTATGGACTTATACGTGTAATCAAATCACCAAAATAACATCATAAACATTGAATTAAACCTCAAAATCAATGAAATACTTCAAAACTTCTTAAACTTCAAATTTTGCATTTTTTATCAGAATCACGTCAAACGAATTCGTTTCTTACAAAACTTCATAGATAACACACATAATCATATCGTACCTGTATCGGACTTCGAAATAAAGATACGGGCCCGATACCACAGGTTTCACATAAAACTTCATTTTCAAAAACCTTTATATTTTTTAGAAAATAATTTTCTTTAAAACTTCATTTCTCGGACTTGGGACCTCGGAATTCGATTCCGGACATACGCCCAAGTCCCATAATTTCCTATCGACCCTCCGGGACCGTCAAATCATGGTTCCAAGTCCGTTTACCAAAAATGTTAACCAAAGTCAACTTTATTTAAATTTCAACACAAAATTATTGTTTTTATCAATTTTTCACATACCGGCTTCCCGGCTGCACGCACGGGCTACGCACGCAAATCGAGGTGAGATAGAAGGAGGTTTTCATGAGCTCGGAATACAAATTTAGCTAGAAATACACGGGATGACCTTTTGGGTCATCACAATCTCCACCTCTAAAATAAACGTTTGTCCTCGAACGGACATAGAAAGGTACCTGAATCGAGGAAAAGACTAGGATATCGGCTCCGCATATCGGACTCGGACTCCCAGGTAGCTGCATCAACAGACTGACCCCTCCACTGAACACGAATCGAAGGATATCTCTTCGATCTCAACTGATGAACCTGCCGAGCTAATATTGCTACCGGCTCCTCCTCATAAGTCAAATCCTTGTCCAACTGGACACTGTTGAAGCCTAGCACATAAGATGGGTCGGCGACATACTTCTGAAGCATAGATACATGAAACATCGGATGCACGGCTGATAAACTCGATGGTAAAACAGGTCTATAGGCCACCTCTCCTACCTTCTCAAGAACCTCAAAGGGACCAATGTACCTAGGGCTCAACTTGCCCTTCTTCCAAAACCTCATCACGCCCTTCATGGGCGACACCCGAAGAAATACCCTGTCACCTCGCATGAATGCCAAATCACGAACTCTACGGTCTGCATAACTCTACTTCCTGGACTTCGCTGTGCGAAGTCTATCCTGAATGATCTTCACCTTATCCAAGGCATCCTGAACTAACTCTTAATCCAACAATCTAGCCTCTCCCGGCTCGAACCACCCGACTGGTGACCGACACCGCCTACCATACAACGCCTCATAAGGAGCCATCTAAATGCTCGACTGGTAGCTGTTGTTGTAGGCAAACTCAGCTAAAGTCAAAAACTGGTCCCATGAACCTCCAAAGTCAATGACACATGCTCACAACATATCCTCCAAGATCTGAATGGTATGCTCGGACTGCCCATCCGTATGAGGATGAATGTTGTGCTCCACTCAACCCGTGTGCCCAACTCACGCTGAAATACTCTCCACAAATGGGAGGTTAACTGAGTACCTCAGTCAGAGATAATAGACACGGGCACACCATGCAAGCGAACAATCTCCCTGATGTATATTTTTGCCAACTTCTCCGAAGAATACGAAACTGATACAGGAATGAAGTGTGATGACTTGCTCAGCCTATCCACAATGACCCACACCTCATCAAACATCCCCTGAGTCCGTGGGAGCCCAACTACAAAATCCATGGTAACACGCTCCCACTTCAGATCGGGAAGCTCAATCTGCTGCATCAAACCACCGGGTCTCTGGTGCTCGTACTTAACCTGCTGACAACTCAAGCACCGAGCTACATATGCCACAACGTCCTTCTTCATACTCCGCCACCAATAATGCTGCAGCAAAACCTGGTACATCTTCGCGGCGCCCGGATAAATTGAATATCGATAACTATGGGCCTCCTGCAATATCAACTCATGAATACCATCAACATCAGGCACACAAATATGGCCCTGCATCCTCAAGACTCCATCGTCATCAATTGTAACCTTCTTGGCCACTCTGTTTCGGACCGTATCTCTAAGAACACATAAATGATGACCATCATACTGTCGGTCTTGAATACGAATAAACAATGAAGAACGAGCCACAGTATAAGCAAAAACATTGCCTGTCTCGGAAACATCCAATCTCATGAATTGATTGGCTAAGTCCTGAACATCTAAAGCAAGCGGTCGCTCCCCGACCGATATATAAGCAAGACTACCTATGCTGGCTGACTTCAGGCTCAAAGCATTGGCCACCACATTGGCATTTCCCGAATGATATAGAATGGTAATGTCATAATCTTTCAATAGCTCTAACCATCTTCTCTGCTTCATATCAACTCTTTCTGCTTGAACAGATACTGCAAACGCTTATGATCCGTGAACACCTTACAGAACACACCATACAGATAATGCCTCGAAATCTTCAGCGCATGAACAATTGCTGCTAACTCTAAATCATGAACTGGATAGTTCTTCTCATGAATCTTCAACAGACGTGAAACATAAGTTATAACCTTGCCATCCTGCATCAACACCGCACCAAGTCCAACCCGTGAAGCATTACAATACACGGTATATGGCCCTGAACCTGTGGGCAAGACTAACACCGGTGTCGTGGTCAAGGCTTTCTTGAGCTTCTAAAAGCTTGCCTCACACTCATCTGACCACCTGAACTTGACACCCTTCTGAGTTAACCTGGTCATCGGGGCTACAATAGATTAAAATCCCTCCACAAACCGACGATAATAACCTGGTAAACCCAAGAAACTCCGAATCTCTGTAGCTGAGGTGGGTCTAGGCCAATCTCTGATTGCTGAAATCTTCTTGTGATCCACTTGAATACCCTCTGCCGACACAACATGGCCCAGAAATGCTACCGAACTCAACCAGAACTCACACTTAAAAAATTTGGCATACAACTGACTATCCTTCAGAGTATGGAGGACGACTAGAAGGTGCTGCTCATGCTCCTCTCGGCTGCGGGAGTAAATCAAAATATCATCAATGAAAACAATCACGAACAAATCCAAATAGGGCCTGAACACTCGGTTCATCAACTCCATAAAAGCAGCGGCGGCATTTGTCAACCTAAATGACATCACCAAGAACTCATAATGCCCATACGAGTGCAAAAAGCTGTATTAGGGACATCGGATGCCCTAATCCTCAACTGATGGTAACTAGATCTCAAGTCAATCTTGGAGAACATTGTAGCACCCTGAAGCTGGTCGAATAAATCATCAATCCTCGGCAAGGGATACTTATTCTTAATAGTAACCTTGTTCAATTGCCGGTAGTCAATACACATTCTCATTCTGCCATCTTTCTTCTTAACAAACAACACTGGCGCACCCTAAAGGGAAACACTAGGCCTAACAAAGCCTTTGGCTAGAAAATCCTGCAACTGATCTTTCAACTCCTTTAACTCTAGCGGGGCCATACGATATGGAGGTGTAGAAATGGGTTGAGTGCACGGATCCAACTCAATGCAAAAATCAATATCCCTGTCGGGTGGCATACCCGGTAGGTCAGCGGGGAATACCTCTGGAAACGCACGAACCATGGGCACAGACTCCATAGAAAGGTCGGATGTTTGAACTATGTTAGACCAAAATAAAACATAAACCTGCACCTAAAAAAAGCTCTCTTCTCTCTCATGCAAAAAAAACCCTAAACTTGATTTTTGCATTGAGAACCTTACTGTACGATTCAAAATTTAGAGCTGGGGAGGAAACATCAAAGGTAATGGCTTGGATCTCTTTCCCAAACTTGTTACCTACATATTTTGTTAAGGAGTGTCTTTTTTCACTTGCATCAGTTGTTGGTAAGCCAATACACTTAGATATGGCTACTGTGAATAAGACGAGGCCTAGTTGTGTACGTGTGAAGGTTCTTGTGGATCTACTTACTGATCTTCCTAAAAAACTGAGAATGGACATAGAGAATGAATTAAATAGGGAGATACGTACTGAGTGGATGACCATAAGGTATGACTATCTTCCTAAATACTGTAAGGAATGAAAATTACAAGGTCACGACATGGTGGAATGTTGGAGGTTGCATCCGGAGCTTATGGATACTAATGAATTGGAGGAGCAGACTACAAAAGCTACTGTGGAGGATCCTAATGCAGAGAGAAACAAAAATGTTGGTCCTTTAATGATATTATCAAGTGGTAAGGTGGTTGGCAATCCACAACAAAAATGGAAGGAGGTTAGAGACAACAGAAACAAAGGAAAGGGAAAGGATAAGGAAGGAGATATGTTAGCTGGGAAAGAAATAGTGCCTGTTGAGAATCAATCTGCTGGGGTGCCTCAACAGGTATAAAGTGCTAATAAATTTGCAATTTTAGAAGTGGGTGGTAGTGAGGATAATGAGAACAATCAGTTGGCATTGGTTGAGAATAGGGAGCAAACTTTGAGTTCCCAACTAAAGAACAATACTGCATTGAATGCTGCAGCTCCTGCTTTCAAACCTTCTAGGACTGGAAAACGAAAGAAAGGATACATTGGGAATCAGATTGATGATGGAAAAACTGAAAATTCAGTGACTCATACTAATACTCCTAATGAAGATGTGATTGGGACTCAAGAAGCAGATAGAAGCAGGGAGAAAATAGGTGTTGATAAAAAAAATAAGGAATCTACTGCTCAGTGGGTTCAGAGGGCTTTTAATGGACCAGTTGCTGTCAACACTCCTTACCAAGAAGTACCAACACAGGATACATGAGTGGAAGGACATTTGGCTAAACATATTGATACTGATCTGGTTGAAGATGCATAATTTAAAATATTCAAGAGCAATGAGAAAGTCAATTAGAAGGGAGGAAGATTGTGGGTAGATCAGGTTGAGGTAGATTCAGATGAAGGAGAAATACTAGATGCGGTGCCAATTGAAGATGAGGTAGGTGGTGATGCAACAAATGAAGAGGATCAAAGTGTAAATGAAAACAACAAAGAAAAACAAGATGCTGTAGAACAGAAGTTAGCTAGTCCCAATGGTATAAAATCTGGTAATGTAGAAGATGCTACAGATGATCCAGGTGGAACAATAGGAAGGCTTACTAATCAGGAACAGCAAACAGCAGCACATGAGATCATAGGTGTGGGTAATAATTTATCAAAATGTAGTGCAAAAGGTGGAGAAAACCAGGTACAAGAGTTACAGATTGCTGAGGATACTGTTCCATTGAAATATGATCAAATGCAAGTTCATACCACAGTTGGAGATAAAGCACAGACAAGGATACAGAAGAATACAGAGGGGGTGGACAAGGTTAATGAAAAGGAGCAAGAAGAAAATACTGATAAAGACATGGATGAAGAGTCAACAGCTGAAAATTTTCCTAAAGTGGCTAGGCAGGGTGACATTTCCCCAGGACACATTGAGAGAGTGAAGTCAGCAGCTAGAGGAAAAAAGAAGCAAGTAAAAGAGGAAGCAACAACACAAACAGGAGGGGTACAAACGAAGATAACATTGTCCAAATGTCAAAATCAGTAATGGATGCTATCATATGGAATGTGAGATCAGTTAACACTATGCAGGCATTTGAAAGATTGATCACAATGCACAGACAACACCATTTTGAATTTATAGGAGTCCTAGAGCCTATGCAACAGTCTAACAAAGTAGAGAGACATCGAAGAAGAATTGGCTTAGCACAGGCAGTAGTGAATGTTTCTAATAAGATCTGGGCCTTCATTGATGAAGTTTTCGAGGTGACAATTGTATACAATCTGGTACAACAATTGACTTTGAAACTATTTCATACTGAAACTCATGTTGAACTGATGCTCACATTGGTGTATGCTAAATGTGATGCTACTGAAAGAATAGAATTATGGGACTCTTTGTACTACTTAGCATCAGACATGACAATACCATGGCTTGTGGGGGGTGATTTCAACATGATTTGGGATTAGGAGGAGAAGTTTGGGGGGGTTACCTGTGTCCTTGAATAAAGTGGATGACTTCAGGCATTGCATCAATACATGTAAACTAACTGACTTGAGCTTCAAGGGGAGCATCTTCACCTTGTGGAATGGAAGGTCTGATGATGATTGTATTTTTAAAAGGCTAGACAGGTGTCTTGGTAATACGGAACTGCAGTAGGCTTTCCCTGGTCTACAAGTCACCCACCTTTCCAAAATAGGGTCTGACCATTGTCCTATGTTGCTGAAATGTGATATAGAAGCTACATCAATTAAGAAGCCATTCAGATTCCTAAGTTTTTGGGCAAAGCATGTTGCATTTAAGGAGGTTGTCAAGCAAAATTGGACAGTTGACTTTAGTGCAAATCCATTTGTGATATTTAATCATAAACTGAAGAAGCTCAGAAGAGCATTGTCAACATGGAGCAAGGCTATCTATGGGAACATTTTCCAGAGGATTGCTAGTCTAGAAGAAATTGTGCTTGTTCATGAAAAACAGTTTGAGGCAGCACCAACACAAATGAATCGACAAAGACTGCAAAAAGTACAAGCTGAAATGATAAAGTATTTGGCTTTGGAGGAGCAATTTTGGAGACAAAAGGCTGGAATGGCTTGGTTCAATGATGGGGATCGAAATACAAAATTATTCCATCTCTAGTCAATGGGAGAAGGAAGAGGCTGAAATTGAACAGAATACAAAACAACATGGGACAATGGATAGAAGAGGAAGATCAAATTGCTGCTGAGGCAGTCAACTTTTACAAATACTAGTTTTGTGAAAGTGTGGTGCCAACTAACATTGACATACTGAATTATGTACCTAACATGGTTGATGACTCATAGAATGAACATATTATGAGAATGCCTACAAAACAGGAAGTCAAGCTAGCAGTCTTTTGCTTGAATGGAGATTCAGCAAGGGGACCCGATGGATTCACATGAGCTTTTTTCCATTGTTGTTGGGATATAGTGGAAGAAGACATATATAATATGGTGTTAGCTTTTTTCAGTGGACAGCAGCTACCTAAATCTATCACACACACAAATATAGTTATGCTACCCAAGAAGAAAGAAGTTGTTACATTTGCAGACATGCGACCAATTAGCCTTAGCAACTTTGTTAATAAGATATTTTAGAGGGTGATTCATGAAAGATTGGTTGGATTACTGCCTAGTTTGATCTCAAAAGAACAAGCAGTCTTTGGGAAGGGAAGGAGTATAGTGGAGAATGTGTTACTAACACAAGAAATCATAACAGATATAAGACTCAAAACTAAGGCATGCCAAATGTGGTAATTAAATTGGAGATGGCAAAAGCCTATGATAGGCTATCATGGCTTTTTATGACTAAAGTATTGAGAAAGATGGGCTTTGATGAAGGTTTCATTGGCCTGATCTATGACTTGATTGGAAACAACTGGTACTCAATTCTTGTGAATGGGCAGCCTCAAGGATTTTTCAAGTCGTCAAGGGGAGTAAAACAAGGTGATCCTTTGTCTCCTAGATTGTTCATATTGGCTGATGAAGCCTTGTCTAGAGGTTTGAACTCCTTTCATCAAGTTAGGAATTTCAGTGGTTTTGGACTTCCTAAATGGAGTCCAAAAATAAATCAGTTGGCCTACGCTGATGACACTATAATATTTTGTTCTTCTGATGATGTCATTAAGATTGGTGATGAGGGTATTTAGTGCATATGAGGCAGCCTCTGGGCAGTTGGTGAACAAAAACAAGTCTGCAATATATATGCATTATTTTACAAATGAGCAGGTGGTGAGAGAGGTTGAAAGGGTAACGGGTATATCAAGACAAGGGTTCCCATTCACATATATGGGCTGTCCAATATTCTATGCAAGGAGAAGAGCAGATTACTATCAAGGTTTGCTCACTAAGGTTATGGACAAATTGCAAAGGAAAGGCAAACTGTTGTCCATAGGGGGCAGGGTTGTACTCATTAAAAGTGTCTTGCAGAGTATGCCAATTCACCTATTATCTACAGTGAACCCTCCTAACAATGTTATCAATAAACTTCATAAAATCTTTGCCCAGTTCTTCTGGAGCAGTAATATAGGAGGTACCTCAAGACATTGGGCATCTTGGAAAACTTTGTGTATGCCAGTGGATGAGGGTGGTATTGGTTTTAGGTCCCTTCATGATGTATAAAAGGAACTTTTTTGCAAGTTGTGGTGGAATTTTCAAACTAAGACAAGCCTATGGAGTTCATTTATGAGTCAAAAGTACTGCAAGAAGTTGAATGCAGTCATTGTGACTTGGAGAGGTGGCTCACATGTTTGGAGGAAAATGATAAAAAGTAGAGAAATAGTGGAACATCAGATAGTATGGAAGCCAAGGATGGGGTCAACATTGTTTTGGTTTGACAATTGGACTGGATTAGGGGCTTTGTATTTCCTGGTTCCACAACAATTTGGTATTGACGAAGATTTACACAATGTATGGGATTTGGTGGAGAACAATGCATGGAATGGAGGGAGATTACATGAAGCCCTACCAGAAGAATTAGCACAACATATCATTGATAATGTCCCTCCTCCTGTACATCATAACACAATCGATACACCTTTTTGGATGATGGAAACAAAAGGGAACATCATAGTCAAGTCAGCATGGGACTATCTGAGATGAAGGGTCCATCCTAGTATGGCTTATAAGATGATTTGGGTAAAGGGGTTGCCGTTCAAGATTTGTTTTTTTATGTGGAAAGTATGGAAAGCCAAGCTTCCCTAGAGGACTTCATGAGAAGATTGGGTTATTTCATGCCCTCGAGATGTTGGTGTTGTGCTGATCCTAAGGAGGAGACACTAGTACACCTTTTCTCTACTTTTAATGCAGCTAAAAATGTGTGAAAATATTTTCTACCAAGGGCTGGGATCTCAGTAGAAGGACTGACACTACACCAAGCGATCACTAAATGTTGGACATCCCATGTCATTCCTAGAATAAAGCCAATTATGCAAGCAGTACCAGCATGTATAGTGTGGGAGCTATGGAAGCGCATGAACAGTTTGAAATATGGGGAAGCAGTCTCAGTTAGCAGGGTAATTTATCAGGTTTCATCTAATCTACAAGCTTTGGTCCAGGTGAGAAAACCAGGTCTTAGAGTACCTCATAGGTGGCAAGACTTGCTTAATATGCTGCAGACCTATACCTCTAAATTGAAATGGGTAAAAGTCATATGGGAGTGTCCTGAAGAAGGCTGGATCAAGGTAAATTGTGATGGTGCAAGCAGAGGAAATCCAGGTAGAAGTGCCATAGGCTTTTGTCTGAGAGATGGGGCTAGGGATGTCAAGTATGCAGCAGGAAGGGAGATTGAGGAAGCATCTAATAATGTACCAGAAGTTATGGCAATGGTTGAAGCATTGAGGATGTGCAAGGAGCTGAGATATACTCAAATTTGGGTGCAAACAGATTTGATGCTCCTAACTAATATTTTAGAAGGCTCATGGAAACCCCCCTGGACTATTGTGGATCAGATTGAGGAGATAAAGAAATTGAAGGAGAAGTACAACATTAAGGTGTCTCACACATATAGAGAAGGGAATAGACTAGCGGATCATTTAGAAAATCATGCTCTAGATGTGGGGGACATTGAATGCTACGACTACTGGGACCTTGACTCTATTGGCAGGAGGATAGTCAATGAGGATAAACACCAATGGCCATACTTGAGGATCAAAGTTGCAAGGAACCAGTAGCTGCAATGGGCAGAAAGCTAGAAGCTAGACTGATTCATGATGATTGGTATACTCAAATCTATATGGAGGAGAGTATGGTGATCTCACCTGAAGCTCACTCATGGGAAATCTCTGATGGACATGATCAAGTCATCATTGAGGAGATCATGGCTGTCCATTTTTGTACTAACTTTGTTGTTTGTTTTGCAGGTGCAATGACAGTGCTATTGAGTGCCTTGATTGAACTCTTGGTGGTGGTATCAGTGCATAGCACTCAGTCCACTAGAAGGACAATTAAGGAACACAATAGATCTGAGATGAGGAGGAAGAAAAAGCAGGAAAACCAAGTAAATGGACCCAAAATGTCTAAAAGAATTGGGCATACTCTGTGGAGCTGGAGTGGTACTAAAAAGGCCTACAATGATAGCGTATCATGGGCTAACAGATGGTCTTCATCAGTCACTAAACATAGAGGAAATATGTCCAGAACACATAAGAGAATTGGGCATCAAGGGGATTCAACCACAATAATACTAAGTTGTGCATCCACAGACGAAGTAGACATTAGTAGGAAGAAGAAGGAACATAATTTAAGACAAGATAGGATGAAGACACTGCCCAGAATGTCTAAGAGAAATGGGCAGGCCAGTTGGGATTATATGAGGAGATGGAGATCAATCACAATAGAGGCAAACAATGAAGGTATTTGGATGACATCAATCAAGAAAAGGAAAAGTCAGCTGTTCATAAAGAGAAATGGGCAGCACAACAATTTGGCAGAAGTTGACAGGAAGAGCATAAGGTGGAGTAGGATAGGATATACAGGGAGTCAGGCAAAATGTAATTTGTACTCATACAGGAACAACTACTGCAACACAAGGGACCATGAAAATCAAGAACCTCATCATGTTCGACTCCGTAGGGAGAAGAGCATGATGAATGATGTTTTCACTTACGAGGTTTTCTTTTTTGTAGGAAAAGCTATTGTATCTATGCCTTACTATTGGATGCAATTTGTGAGGGTGGTATTAGCATTCCATGCTCAATCCCTTCAAGGAGCCCTAGTAGTAGGCACAAGCATAGAAGCTACGAAAAAGGAGGTCCTCAACTGGATAGTTTCTCTCAATGAGATAACCAGGAAAACAAACTTTTTTAGGATGCATCAACTCAAGAGGAAAAGGAGTAGAAGGCTAAAACATACAAGAGGCTGTGCAGGGATAACACTAAAAAGAATAGGCGAGGTTACTCTACAACTCATTCTACAAATCACACAACCATACATGAAGAAGGACAAAAGCAAAGCAGCACCAGCAACATGTAATAAGCAGTCGACTAGGCAGGTTTGGGAATAATATTTGGAAACAAGCAAGCCAAGTATAGTGGTTATATTACTAAACTCAGTAGTTGGAAATCACAAGAGATACACATGACAACAGCAGCAGCAGAATTCAAGAGGAAAGCAGTCAAAAAATGGACACAAAGAGACACAACACTTCTGGAAATAGATTGCTACAAATGCAATTGGGTGACATGCAAAGAAAATGGCTACAAAGGCAATCAGCGAGGATGTCTGATACACTGGAGGACATGCAAAATTGATATTGACATGAGACATAATATTTCTGGGCTAGAGGCGATTCATTTAATTTTTAGTAGACATTTTGTAATATCAACCTTGAGTAATATACTCAATGTTCATAATAGGCTATATGTAGAATGCAAAGTTTATTTCCCTCCTATTCGAGGAGTCCATGAAATTTGTTTTTTGCTTCTACTATATATAAAAAAACTAGCCCTAGGCCATGCCTAGTGGACTGCTAAAAAAAAGACTCCATAGAATGAACCTCGGCACTAGAATCACGAACATATTCCAAATAGGCTAAACAACCCTTCTCGACCATTCGTCGAGCCTTCATATATGAAATAACTATACCGGAAGAATGGCTAGGAGTCCCTTTCCACTCCAATCGAGGTACTCCCGGTAAGGCCAAGGTCACAGTCTTGGCATGACAGTCCAGAATAGCATGGTAGGGAGATAACCAATACATCCCCAAGATGACATAGAAATCAACCATATCAAGAAGTAAGAGATCCACATGAGTCTCCAGACCACCTATAACCACTAAGCATGAACGGTATACTCGATATACCACAATAGAATCACCCACCAGGGTAGATACATATACAAGAGTACTCAGGGAATCATGGAGCATAATCAGATAAGGAGAAAAATATGAAGACACATAGGAGAATGTAGACCCCAGATTGAATAAAACTGAAGCATCTCTGCTGCAAATTGAAACCATACCTGTAATGAGTGCATCAGAGGCCTTAGCCTCAGGCCTGGCAGGAATAGCATAGCATCGGGGCGGAGCCCCTCCAACCTGAACATCTCTGGGTCGACCTACTGCGGGCTGACCTCTACCTCTCATGGCCTGTCCTCCACCTCTACCTGTCTGACCTCCACCTCTAGCACCTCGACCTCCACCCCTAGCTGGCTGAGGGGGTGGGGGTGCACCTAGTGCTGGAATCATAGCACGGGAACCCGGATGCTGAGAACTACTAGAAGCTCGGGGGCAATACCTAGCAATATGCCTTGGAACACCACAAGAGTAACAAGACCTCAGCTGCTGAGACTGCTGGCCCTAAAACTGTCCCTGTCGACCAGAATAACCACCCTGGAAGCTCTAAAGCGGCGGTACACTGATAGGAACTGGTGGTGCACTGATAGGAGCTGGTGGTGCATTGCGGGATACCTGAAGTGCCGACTGGTATGGTCTATGAGGATGACCTCTGCCAAACGAATCGATGCATCTAGATGAGGCAACTGAATCAGCCGAAATGACGAGGTCTCTTGTCAGACCCCTGACCACTGCCCTGTGACAAGACCATCTCAATCCGCCTGGCCACATTGGCCGCATCTTGAAATGAAATATCAGTACCTGACTCTCTAGCGATTTGAAATATAATAGGCTGAGCTAGCCCCTCAATTAACCTCCTCACCCTCTCTCGATCGGTGGGAAGTATCATGATAGCATGTCGGGCCAAAGTGATGAACCTGGTCTCATACTATGTAACAGTCATAAATCCCTGCTGGAGGCGCTCAAACTGCCTCCGATAGTCCTCTCTCTGGGTGACTGGAAGAAACTTCACCAAGAATAACTCGGAGAATTGAGCCTAAGTCAAAGGGGAAGACCCAGCTGGTCTGGGCAAGCAATAGTCCCTCCACCAAGTCTTGGCGGTACCAGAAAGACGGAATGTAGCAAAATCAACCCCATTGGTCTCTACGATCCCTATGTTCCGAAGAACCTCATAGCAACTATCCAAGTAATACCAGGGATCCTCTAATGGTGCACCAGTAAAAGTAGTAGGAAATAACTTGGTGAACCGATCCAATCTCCACAAAGCATCGACATACATAGCTGCTCCCTCAACTGCCTGTACCAGAATACCCGGTTGAGCTACTCCAGCTATCTGAGGTGCTGGAGTCTGGAACTGAGAAGCGAACTGCTCTGGTGTGTGGGTAGCAGGAGTCTGGGCCCCTCCCCCAGCCTGAGCGACAGCTGGTGCTGTAGGAAGTAGACCGTCCTGAGCCATGCTCTTCATAAGGCCCACTAAGCGGACCAGAGCGTCCTGGAGTACCGGGGTGGCAATGAACCCCTCTGGGACCTGAGCTGGTCCAACGGGAACTGCCCGAGTGGGAATCTCCTCAGCAGCCTCTACTGGGGATGCTGCTTTGGGCTGAGCCTTGGCTCTGCCTCGGCCTCTAGCACGACCTCGGCCTCTAGTAGGAGCTACAACAGGAGGATCAGGCTACTAATCGGTCGATGAGGAAGCACGTATTCTCATCATCTGCGAGAGAATAGAATAGAAACTCAGTTAGCATTTAGAACTCAAATCGCACGGCAGAGAAGAAAAGATGTGAAGATATTCCTAACTTTGCATCCTCTGGGGGATAAGTACAGACGTCTCCGTACCAATCCCTCAGACTCTACCATGTTTGTCCGTGAATTGTGAGACCTAAGCAACCTAGTGCTCTGATACCAACTTGTCACGACCCAAAATCCCACTGTCGGGACTGTGATGGCGTCTAACGTTGAACCCGCTAGACAAGCCAACGTTCTGGTTAACATACTTATTTCCTTATTATTTGGCATTTAAAGAAAAGTAATAAACAAGAACAAGTATTAATAAGAATACGGAAGCTATGAAATCCAATAACTTAAGAATTAATATTACAAAATCCTTAATCAAAACCCCAGAACTGGTATCAAAACTTCACAAACTGACTAAGATTACTAAAAGCAAAGGGTCTGAAGGAACATATACAATTGTCTCAGAAATACAAAGAAACGATAGATAAAGGAAAGAGATAGGAGGTGATGCCAAGGCCTGCGGACGCCTGCAGAACTACCTCAGTGTCGCCTGTGGACTGAAGGATACTCCCTCGATCAGTGTCCACCGATTTCGGTACCGTAATCTGCACAACATAAAGACGTGCAGGTGTAGCATCAGTACAACTGACCCTATCTACTAAGTAAGTGCCGAGCCTAACCTCGGCGAAGTAGTGACGAGGCTAGAACACGACAACTAATAAATACTTGTGCCCTTCAATTATATATAATAGAAATAATGACAGGAAGTAAACAATTAAGTACAAGACCGGGAGAAACATGCTGGGGACAAGGGGAAACAATACTAAATAACATAACAAAGCAACAGTCCACGTATCAACATAACAACAGGAAGTAACCACATAGATCAAACAAGTGCACGACATCACCCTTAGTTCTTCACTCTCATCCTCACCAAAACAAGTGCAAGACATCACCCTTCGTTCTTTTACTCTCATCCTCACCAAAGAAATAATTAAATAAAAATGGCACGGCATGATCCTTCGTGCTTTTTCACTCTCATTCTCACAATGCAATAAATAAATACACGGCATCACCCTTCGTGCTTTACACTCTTCCTCACCCAAACAATATCAAGAACAACAGCTTGGCAAGGAAAATCCACAACATAAATCATAAGTCACAACATCCCAGCAAGGGAACAATAGCACAACTATTACCGTCCCGGCAAGGGGAACATCTATAACCAATCTCGCTCAAGTATATAACTTAACAAAATAATCTTCAACCAAACAATTAATCAACAGTGTTCACAACCAAGTATTTCCAACAATTGAATAACCTCCAAAATGAAATCTACTTCATAACACAGTAAATATAAAAGAAAAACACATATATCATCAAAACCGACTCACGAACATGCTTGACAACAATGCATAGGTACTCGTCACCTCACCTATACATTGAACATGGAATAAACACGTAGCACATATGACTCTACACCTATTCCCTCAAGCTAAGGGTACGCCACACACTTACCTCGACTCCAAGAATCCAAATCAAGCCTCTAGCATCGCTTTTCCTTTCGAACCCGACTCCAAATCAATCGCATCTAGACATAATTGACCCATAACATCCATAAATACTAAACAATTCAATTCCAAGTCTTAATTATAGAATTTCCAACATTCTTCCCGAAAATCCAAAAATCGTCTCAGGGCCCGCTTGGTCAAAACACGAGGTTCGGACCAAAACTCGATCACCCAATCAACCACGAGCCCGAATATATAATTTATTTTGAAATCTGACCCCAAAAAGAGGTCAAATTTTCAAATAATCAAAAAGGCCCTAACTCTACCCAAATCCCTAATTTTCTACCCTTAATCACATGTTTTTAGGCTTACAATCTAGTGGATGTTGATAAAAATGGAAGGAAACAAGTCAAAGATTACTTACCTAAGAGATTATGGTGAAGGAATTCTTCAAAAATCGCGTAATAGGTGTGGAGAAGAAGGGGTTTATGAAAATGGTGGAAATTCCCGTATTGATTCTGTTTTTAACTTTAAAAAAATGACTGGGCAGGTTTTATTCTATGCGTTCGTGACCCCTTGGCCGCGTTCGCGAAGGCTTAACAGTCCTGCCCTAGGTATTCGCGTGCTAAGGGTCGCGTTCGCACAGGGTTAAATGCACCCAACCCCCAGGTCCCGCCTCATAGGTTGTGTGTTCACGACCAACATGGTGTGTTCGCATAGCCGCTGCTGGCTTACCCTCCGCATTCGCCTCCTTGTGGTGCATTCACGTACAACTAACACTGCCGAACCCCCAAACTATGTAGTACTCTACGCGTTCGCGGCTGCATGGGTGTGTTCGCGTAGAGTAATAATCCTATACTTCGCGTTCGCACCCTAGGCCATGCGTTAGCACAGCACTAACCACCCCTCTTCCCCGCGTATGCACTAAGTTCGCATGGTTTCCCATGCGTTCGCATAGGTTAAGCGTCCTGACACCAGAAAACAAACGTAGCACCAGATTTTTCTATGATTTTGCACCCTGACACCTACCCGAATCTTACCCAAGCCCTCGGGGCTCAAAACCGAATATGCACACAACCTCAAAAACATCATATGGACTTATATGTGTAATAAAATCACCAAAATAACATCATAAACATCGAATTAAACCTCAAAATCAATGAAATACTTCAAAACTTCTTAAACTTCAAATTTTGAATTTTTTATCAAAATCATGTCAAACGAAGTCCGTTTCTTACAAAACTGCACAGATAACACACATAAATCAAATCGAACCTGTACCGGGCTCCGGAACCAAGATACGGGCCCGATACCATAGGTTTCACATAAAACTTCATTTTCAAAAACCTTTATATTTTTCAGAAAATAATTTTCTTTAAAAATTCATTTCTCAGACATGGGACCTCGAAATTCGATTCCGGACATACGCCCAAGTCCCATATTTTCCTACGGACCCTCTGGGACCGTCAAATCACGGGTCCGAGTCCGTTTACCAAAAATGTTGACCAAAGTCAACTTTATTCAAATTTCAACACAAAATTATTATTTTATCAGTTTTTCACTTAACGGCTTCCCAGCTACATGCACGGGCTACGCACACAAATCGAGGTGAGATAGAAGGAGGCTTTCTTGACCTCGGAATACAGATTTAGTTAGAAATACACGGGATGATCTTTTGGGTCATCACAACACCCTACCTTGTAGGAAAATCAAAGAAGACCATAGCAGCGACGAGCCTTAATGCATTCAAACAAGGATAATGAAACCCCATCACAGATGAAAATTCCACCACGCTGAAAACACCATGTCTTGTTAATCCATCAACCCAAACCTGAACGTTCATAGTTTGATTGCCTTCCCTTTGCTGGAAATAAATGATGAACCTCTAAATCATGCGTTGAGAAATCATTCTTTCAAGTGATTTACAACATCGACACATAAAAAAGCACCCTTCCATTACACCAACAACGTGCGATAACAACGTCTGAACATTACAGCGATCTGCGCGTAGCCTTGAAACCCTAAATAATACAACTACTGAGTTGAAATAACAGAACATCCTCCCGCAAGATGACTATAATAACTTGCTCGAATGCGCAGGGAGAAATATCTTGCACCGCGTTTTTAGTACCACTGAAACTCCTCAATGCCAAATTGACACGAGCGTTGAACATCATATAACAATGAGTATGAAGGAAACAAAGGCATAAGCCTCAAAAGAGTCAAATCGCACGATGAGGATTCAAGACTAAACTTGACTTGATCATGACTCGTGAAACCTATGTGAATCTAACGCTCTGATACCAAGTTGTCAAGACCAAAAATCCACTAAAGGTCGTGATGGTGCCTAACACCGCCGTCAAGCAAGACAACGGTGAATGTATAACTTAATTACTCATTTTAGTATTTGAAATCATAATTTTCATTATTTAAATAGTATGAAATACAATTTACAGGGTAAATGATAATATTTACGCAAACTACAATAATGAACAACCCGTAGGTACCCACAAAACCTGGTGTCAGAAGTGCATGAGAATATATTAATGAGTACAACAATAATACAAATCCATCTGAAATATAAGTTAGACGAGGAATATAAATAACTCTGATGGAGACTATGTATGTTGTGGATCGTATTGAGGAAGTGCAACTCACCGTGAAGTCCATGCAATAGTCGCGCCTCTACACCTAGAAGACCACCGGATACATATATGCATACCTGCACAATAAGTGCAACAAGTGCAGCATGAGTACGTAAATCAACATGTACCTAGTATGTATCTAGCCTAACCTAGAGAAGTAGGTGACGAGGGGTCGACATCGACACTTACTAGTGGTCCAATAAGACAGATACAATAAGAAGTAAACTGATATGGGATAGAGTAACAAACAAAATAAATAAGTCTAAATTCGTGCCAATATCCTCCTCACAGTCTCAAACTCAAACTCTCAATTAACAGTTACCTCCTCAACCGGAGAATAAATATATAATGGGCCTCACCAGATATATTGTCATAATTCAAATCAGAAAAATTCCCAGATGCACTTGCCTCTTGACAAATATTAAGCATGATTCCATAGGAGTATTTTATAGAAATGCCGAGGCGTACGATCTGATGCCATCATAATCTGGTACATAATAATAGATACATCTATTATATTGCCGAGGAGAACGGCCCGCTACCACGAGTGTGTGGTACATAATCCTGCCGAGGCGAACAACCCGATCCCATAAGATGTGCGCATTCCCGAGGGTCGAATGACACGAACCATAGATGTATCTATTACACTTCCTATGCAAATGGCCCGATCCCATTAGAATAATAAGCTTTGATGGGTCCTTGACCCCACTCACGGATAAACGTGTGAGTTATGAACTTTAAGGAAGCATTTTGGTGAAGACGCAAAAAACGGGAGAAATACTTAAGGAGAATAAAATTATTCCACGGCTAATCATGAAGCCCACCAAAACTCAACCATGGAATGTCTATCACTCTACACAAGTCTTGTAAAGACCCGTAAAATTTCTTGCTTAAAATAATGCCCGAATAAGTCCCCGAGTGGTTAACTCTGTGGAAATTCTTAAAACGGACCTTAATTTTTGTAAAAATACCCCAGATTTGAAAGGACTTAATTTTTCCAGAAATTGGGGGTTATGCGCATAACGTGCATGCGGACCGCATAGTAGTCGCATACACGGGAAGATCGGTGCCTAATTGAAGGGGTGTTATCGACGCATAATGCGGTCGCATAACGTGTATGCGGCGCATAATTCGATCGCATAATGTGTATGCGGACCGCATAGGGGTCGCATACCCGGGCAGAATGTTTTCAAAATTTGGCCCACTTGGGGGCCATTCCGCGGTCCAATATGCGGCCCACATGTCAGGAATGCGATCGCATTCCTGACCGCATATTCGACACGGTCTTTTAATTTTCTAAATTTTTATACCCGACCCCAGTTTCATTTAACCCCTGCCCCCTTTCATTTTAACAAGTTTTCTGAACAAATAGAGAGAAAGAAAGGATAGTCCTTGAGAAAGGAAGTGATCCTTCCACCAAAGTAAATTTCAAGGTCTCTCAGGCCTGGTAATTCGAGTAATCCCCTTCTTCCCCATTCTAGCAGGTAAGGGTTCCCAGCCCCTTTTCTTTCTTTTCATTTAATTTTCTGATTTTTTTTAAACACGGGGAGGGTTGGCCTGGATTGATTCTTAGAAATATTATCTAAAACCTTGCATGCATGTTTAATAATGGTGCTAATCTAATAAGAGGGAGTGGGTTGGGGAAAACTTCACAAAGATAGGGTCGGAAATCTAATGGGTTCACACAGTGCTTGACAAAATGCTTGAGAGAGTCCGAATTGCATGCATGACTTCAAATTCTGAGTTGAATATGTCTAATTGTGAACTAGATTGACGGTACTAGTCGGTTCGATGGTTGTGGGTTAAAGTTGAAAAGGGAAACTCGACACCAGGTATGTATGGCTAACTTTAATCTTGTAAAATTACTTGTGGTGTTTGAGCATACGGTACGTGTATTGTTATAATATGTGCAACTAGTCATCCGAACTATGTGATGTGTGAAGTGTAATACTTGTCAGTCTTTAGTTGACCACCACACTACCACGTTATGAAAAACGGTGCTAACAGGATAATAAATCCAAGAGTATGAGTGTATATGCTAAAAGCTATGTAAAGAAGTTGTATTCTTATTGCTGAAATCTTCCGTGATTGAACTGTGAATTGTCATCGTTGGCATGAGATGAAATTGTCAGGTGGGATCGGGTTGCGCACCGCAACAGGGGAGATAAGGGTGATATGTAAGAAGTGATAAGGGTGTGATTGTAATTGTAAGGTGGGATCGGGTTGCGCGCCGCAACAATTGTCAGGTGGGATCGGGTTGCACGCCGCAACAGGAGGAATAAGGGTGAGATATGAGGAGGGACAAGGATGGAATTGAAATTGTGATTTTTGATAAAGTGAAAATTGTGGAACTTCCATTGTATATCTTTCTATGTCTTGTGCAGTAATTGTGTGACTCTCTGTCTGTCTCTTGCCTGTGCATTATTGAGTTTACTAGAGTAAAGTTTGTTCATGCATACCAGTACAATTCAAATGTACTGACGTCCCTTTTGCCGGGGGCGCTACATTCTTGTGATGATTGTAGGTGGTTCTATAGCAGGTACTTCAGCACACCGACAGTAGTGCCTCCCTCTCGTCCTATCAGCGGTTTTTGTGAGCCCCTCTTCTCTCGGGGCCCAGTGTGGCTCATGCCATCTTTCCTCCCGGATTCTTACTTTGGTACTTGTGTAAGGTATAGCCGGAGCCTTGTTACTGGCAAGTATTGTATAACTCCATTGTACTCTTAGAAGCTCAGTAGAAACAATGTGGGTAGTGTACATATGTATTTTGGGTAAGTGATGGTACGGTTCGGAATCATGACCCACGCTGGAAAATGTTGCATGTATTTTGTAAGTATTTAGTATCATATGTTGGTAATGATAAAAAGTAGAAATGAATCCAAGTTGTAAGTTTATGATTAAGTCTAAATGGCTATTTCACATGAATAATGTATATTGAGATCACGGGGTGACGCGTGGGGTGGGAAAGGCATATTCCTGGTCCGCTTGACCGGGGTCCTCCGGTTGAGTGCCGATCGTGTCCCTCGGTTTTGGGGCGTGACAAACTTGGTATTAGAGCCTAAGGTTTCAAAAGAGTCCTAGGATGTCTCGAAGCCGTGTCTAGTAGAGCCCTTCTTATCGGTGTGTTGTCGACCACATTGATAATTAGGGGGCTACACGGACATTTAGGAAATTACTCTTTTCATTGTTATTCTATATCATGCGGTGAAGTGGAGAGTGAAAATGTCCTTACCTAATTCGTGCTTTGTTCCGAATTTTTTCCAGCAATGCCACCAAAGAAGAGAGCTCGACTCGGCCTTGAGGCCAATGCCACCCCAAGTGGGACTGTGAATCATGTACCTGGTAGTGCGGGTGAGAGTGACTCCCCGGCCTTGAATTTGCCGGACCCTCCTAATCCGGATCAAAGTATTCTTGTTCCTGCGGCGGTGGAGGATGCTACGACCCCTCCCGCCGACATTCCTGATCCCTCTACGGTTCCAGCTTCCGGTCCCGGTACGTCCGAGGGGGACCTCAGAGGAGCTATTCATATGTTAACTCAATTGGTGGCCGCTCAGGCCCAAAGATCTCATGCTACCCCTGCGTCCTCCAGCGGATAGGGAGATTCTGCCGGCTCCAGAGTCAACCAATTTCTGCAGTTGGCCCCTCCAGAGTTCTTAGGTATGGATCCAGAGGCCGATCCACAGGATTTTCTTGATGAGATGTGCAAGACCCTTCGGGTGATGAAGGCTACAGGGACAGAGGGGGTTGAGTTAGCTTCGTACAGGCTGAGGGGAGCAGCATATTCCTGGTTCGAGATGTGGGAGGGTTCCCGTGGAGAGGGAAGTCCTCCGGCTAGATGGAGCGAGTTTGTGGACGCGTTCATGGATCACTTTTTGCCTGCCGAGACTGTGGAATCCCGTGCTACTGAGTTTGAGGCCCTCAAGCAGGGCAGTATGAGTGTTTGGGAGTACCACATGGAGTTCGTGAGGTTGTCCAAGTATGCTCCCCAGTTAGTGTCGGCCATGGATGCTCGAGTTCGATGATTTGTTCAGGGTCTGAGTCCTTTGGTTTTGAATGAGGCTGCTACAACGGCTATGCACTCGTACATGAATTATGGGAAGATTGTGGGGTTCGCCCAGGCTACGGAGGCTAGAAAGCTGAAGATACGGGCAGACTGAGAGAGTAGTAGCAGAGCCCGGTCGGTGGGTCATTCAGGGAGTGCAGTTTCAGTGGGGAGACCAGTTCGGGGGAGGGGGCCAACAGGGCCATCCCAGTTTTATGCTCAGTGTTCAGCTAGTGCACCGCCATCCGTACACCGTCATTAACCGAATAGTCTTTGGAGATCAGGACCCGACAGCAGGAGGCCTTATTAGTCAGGTCATTCCGGAAAAATGTTCCAGCAGCAGGGAAGGGCTTTGTGCCCTCAGTGCGGAGGGTTCCATACTGAGGCCTGTTACCTGAATCGCCCGTTATGCTTCAGGTGTGGGGTGAGGGGTCATCTTCAGCGGGACTGCCGTGCGCCCAGCCAGGGCATGGGTAGGGGGTTTGCCCAGTCATCCGGTTCTTTAGCCGCCACATCTTCAGTGCGTCCTCCAGCTCCATCAGGGCATGGTGTAATTCATGGTGGGGCTCGTGGTAGAGGCGGACCCAGCCGATTCTATGCTTTGAGTGGTCGCTAGAATGCGGAGGCTTCTCCAGATGTTGTCACAGGTGTTTTGAATGTTCAAGCACTTGATTGCTATGCTCTTATTGATCCGGGATCCTCCTTGTCCTATGTTACCCCATTTATTGCTTCAAGTTTTGGGATAAAACCCGAGCGGCTTCATGAGTCGTTCTTCGTATCAACTCCGATTGGTGATTCTATCACAGCAGCGCGGGTCTATAAGAATTGTGTTGTCGCGGTATGTGGTCGCGTTACCACGGACGATCTTATTGAGCTGGAGATGATAGATTTTGATATTATTATGGGAATGGACTGGCTTTATTCGTG